>CM030370.1:133374599-133552033 GCA_003604175.2 Clonorchis sinensis
AAGGATCTTTTAAAATAAGATAAATTTTGTCCAAAGGAGGAAAGGAACTGTGTACAGTTAAGAAATTTTTCGAAGGCGAATAAAGTAGAGCACTGCAGATTTTTCGTGTGGGATCACCACAGGCTATAATTTTTTCCGGAAACTTTCGGGAAGGTATGTAGTACGGCAATCTTTTCTCCCAATTATACAGACACAGGAAAATTGTGCACACCTTGCATAACGAAATTAGTTATAATTAGCCCATACGGTGTGAGAAAACGCAAAGTTCTGAGGAGCAGATGACAAAATTGTATTCTGGTATTGTGGAAGCACTCACGCAAATTCCGACCGAAGGGATGGAAAACCTAAAGACTCCTAGTGAACTTCATCCTGGCATTTTTATTGCGTCAACTGCCTTAGCATATCATCGCACATCTCAGCGAAGCTTTGTGACACTGTCGTACATTGGGCTTGACCATATTGTTGCAAATGCTCTAACACTAACCAAGGTGCGTCACTGCCCAGTGTTTCTTAGATAGAAGAGTGAAGGACGCGTCCCTAGGTTAGTAAATTGGTCACCCAAAGGGCTTTGAACTATCAACATACATGTTTTGAGCATATCCGTGTTGAGCTGTATTCATCCTGATATTCAATAAATTACTGTGAAAACCGGTACTCCAGTTCAAGCGCAAAAAAAGAATAAAGTCTGTCCAACCTGAACTGCTAGTTAACACAGGTAACACTAAGTCTTCCAGGCACATCTATACGCTGAACTATCTGCCGTCAGCTGTTTGGTTCTCCAAATTAGGGGACCGTGCTTTTCGAGCTGCATTTTTGTTTACACTTTGAGTATTCTTGGTGAAGTCGTGATCGTTGATTGCCACATGTGCAGCGCATTTTGTCCCTCGAACCACCGATATCTGGTTACTTTTCAGTGCCTCAATTTTACTCGTTTTGGATTTACACATGCCCGGAAAGAAACACGTCTTAATGGAGATTTCATCCGGTAAATGAAACAAATCTATGCTGAAAAGCCGGGGAGCACCGTACAGCTGTTTCACTCCTATTAGGAAACGTCACTAGTACCCATCTTAAGAAACTCAACGGAGTCTCGAACCCGCGACATCCCGCTTACTAGTTTGAACACTCAGCCGTTGGGCCACGAGAGGCTGATAAGCAGCCGCTTTTCAGTGGTTTTATAGCATCCACTGGCAAAATACCTTAAATCTCCTTACAAAACTGGGAATAAGTTTTCTTGCTCCCGTGCACGTACGAGAAAATCGTGCACTAATCGTCACCAGATATAAATTTGGCGGAACAACCGAGTGTCTTCACGTGAAGGGTGTTCGTAGTTCAGAGGGACGAACAACCTCTGTTCTGAATCAATATATAAGGCAATAGTGTGAAAGAGGACTTCATTTACCTAAATACCTTCTATACAAGAAGCAGCCAAAGGCCGTCGGTTACTGGTAAACCGGTCTATCCGAATAGGAGCGAAACAGCCTGGAGTAGACTTGCTATTGAAATAAACATTGGTCCAAGTTTCTGGAACAGTCTTGTGATGTGGATCAACAGATAGGGGCTTTGGGGAGAGGTTGAGTGAATAGGCATGCAACGTACTGAGATGTTTACCTCAGCAGCATCTCCCGCAGACAAATTCAACACCCTATCGGAATGAGCAATCAAACGGACCTGTGTGTCCATCTTCGAAAGTGTTTACCATTTAATCGTTTGACCAGGCTTACTAAACGGCCTACACAACAGTGCGAAACAAGAAATATGTCTTCAGCTAAGGTGCCAAGGACAACCGGACCGGACAAAGCGGACTCGCAGCTTACCGATCGTAATTTGCAGACAAAATGTTTGATTAACTCAACTGGATGTCAAAAATAGATCATTTACCTGCGTCTTGACGACCGGTCACGCAGTACATGAGGCAATGAATGTCTACTTTGTCGCTTTATTTTCGTAAATAGTTTGATGTGAAAATTTTGAATAAACAGCTCCTCCTCACGTTGATGCCGTAACCATACTTTGCTATTTGTGTTCCTGTATCCACAAAGGAAATGAACTGAACAAACTAAACGGCGCAGGTTAAGACGAAATCACCCCCATGTAGTAATTTCTACGGAAAATTTAGAAATTGCATTTGGCTAGTCCCGGAAAAATTTAGCTCATCAATGACTAGTGACCAAACTCCTAGCTGCCTTGGTCGCATGTGCTGAATCAAGAATTTCCTCTTATAGAAAATCGTTTCATTTTTGCTAATGGGCTTTTCCAAGCTGAACACATTTGTTCCTTCATTTGCCGGTTGGAGAAAAACCGACAGGTTTGTTTTTGACGTTTCCCTTATGAGTAAGATTCTCAAAATCAGAAAAGTAAACTTGACCACGCTTCTTTGAAGTTCTAATCAAAGTTCATTTGTACTTTGTCCGATCGATCTTACAGAAAACCGCGGTTTGCTTTTGGATGCGTTGCACCAAACAGTTTGGAAGAGAAGGCAGTAATAACGTCTAAAAATGAACTAAGTGTATTGAAGTTCAGTTATTGCTAACTTGCTATAACAGTGCCACATTTTATCCATTTTCTCCGTCAGTATCTGTCCGTAACTTCTCATGGAATTTGATAATTTATTGACGGAAAAGTTATCCCTCGGTTCTAAGACAGAAAGTGTAACATTTTCCAAGTTTTTGTTTTCGTTCTGTAATGCAACGAAAATGTGTCCAAACAATTCAGGCGTTGTAGCTTTTCAAGATACATAAGCTTCACTTGTAAAGCGAAGTGTAGACTCTGAAGTCCCAGACTAACTCGGAACGTTGACGTTCTGTTTCGGCAATATCGGGATGTCAGAATAAATGACCAAGACTTGCGTTGACGAGTTTACGCAACAGATCTTCCGCCTATGGATGCTAACATGTAACGTTAGCTTAGAACATCACTTCCGCGATCGCTCAAGTTTCAGTTGCGAATTTTAGCCGGACAGTCGGGACAAACAGTTTACTTCGCGTCTACCATGAGACAAATGTTAGTTTTCTCAGGTGCTCAGTGCTACCAGTACTGCTTTGAATGAGTTTCCCGTCGTTCCAAGCACACAAACATCATAACGGTGCTTGAGTCGTGAAACGATAGGGTTTTTTAAACAATGGACCTGCAGAAATGGACTAAGTGAAGTGTACTTGGTAAATGCTGACCGGAAAATCAATAAACCGTTGACTCGAAAAGAGCTACTGGATACTAACGGCCAGGTGGTGAGGATGACTGGTGAACTAGCCGAATGTGGCGCGAGATTTTTCCATTGATTCATGCCTAGAAATGTGAACGGAGCCAGTAGGTCAGATGCTCTTTTAACACATTGGCCTATTTGAGGTGGTCGTGGTTTTGAACCTTGATGACAGCGGAAGGATGGAGCTCACGATCGCGCTTCAAAATTTGATGCTAGATAGGTAGTGGACTCGCAAGGAATGGAATTGGACCTTTCGGTGGTGTTGACCATTCCCTGGGAAAAAGTGGTTGCGGGCTTAACGCACTATTCGAAATTTTGCTGAAAACTCTTCGACAGAGTAGTGTGTTAAGTCTGTAAAATGGTTTTGTGATACTGGCGTAATATACCAGCTGAAACATGAGGCAACCCGGTGCAGCACATTCAGTTGGAAAATATCGTAAACAAGAATGTCTCTCGTGTGAGAACAAAACTGGGATGCACATGATTGCACTTCGCTAACCGTTGTGGACTATTCAGATGAGAGGCTCCTGCTTTGAAAAGTGTGCACCATACGTTCTTCACAGTCCAAGTTACTCGTATTGGGACTTCCAAGTAGCTCGTCTGACATCACTACTCTAGTCTTAAGGGCCTACCAAGAGATTTATTAAATAAGGCACCGAAGCGATGCAGCGTGCTCGACCGGGACGTGCAGCATTGATGCGTTTGATAGCAGCTGATGTCTTGGGGTGTCGATAGAAGTCCTGAAATTGTCAGGTCAAAGAGTTGTCTTTTTGTTGAGAAAACTTTTCGTAAGATCAATCAAGAGTGATTGCTTGTGCGAGTTGGTCTCTTTTTGGCGGGAACATCCAAAAAGTAAGGAAAAATGGTGGTTAACCACGGATGGCCTGCTGAAAGCCCATTTTCTTTAGTAGTAGAGGAAACTCCAACTCTAAAATATTGAGGCATTTGAGTTTTAGAGATTCAACCGGAAACTGGCTTTGTTATTTTGGTGTATAAACATAGACCAAGAGATGCAAATGAATAAGAATGTACAGTCAACTCAGTGGAACTTCAAAGAAATCGTAGCTAAAGTACGTAACTGTTGTTAGACCGAAGTTTATCTTTGCTTGTTTAGGGTAGTGAAGGTTGGGCCCCACTATACTACTTAAATGGAGAAGTTCCGCTGCCTTGTTGCGCCAAAAAACAACTCATGCGCTTAAATCACAGGCACCGAAAGATGCCAACTTATTCCTTGGTTGATCTTCGCAATCCAGTTTCCTCCACCTTGCCTCTTCGTATCACCAACTCAGGCATTGCACAGCGAGACTCCTACTGGCTACGAACTAAGTCTAATCTCACACTTCCAACAACATGTAAGCAAGGCATGGGCGGAATAATTCATATGAGTGAAACTTTTAACTGAAGAGTTGTCACTTTAGCAGTCGGTCAACAGGTGAACACGTGATATGGATTCCATGATTGCAGGATGAGCGGCACTATAGCCTATCGAGTTAATCATACTGATAATCAGCTGCTTGTGGCTGAGCAGTTAGGTGTTCAAATTACTAAACGGGAGGTATGGGATTCCAAAAAACCACGAAGCTCCGTGAGATGCGCACTGTTGATGATTCCCAATAAGGATGAAACAACTGCACAGTGCTCATCGGCTTCTCAGCATAGACTGGCTTCATTTACAGGACGAGTTCTCAATTGCAATTCGCTTTTCTCCTTACATTGCTTAAAAGAACAAAAAAAGTTTCTGTCTGGTTTGTCAAGTCTGTAAGATGTATTCAACGAACTACTGCCTTGCCACAGTCATATAATTTCAGACTTTTCGTTCATGCACCCATTAACTGGAAAGTGCGTGAACACTGACTCGTTACTCATGACACATGAAAGATACGTGAGGATGTTTCAATTATCCTCGTCCATACTAGTCTAAGAACACCTAGAAACAAATGGGATAAAAACTCAGTCAGAATTGCATACAAGTATACTGGCTAGAAAGACTGACTAAATATTGGAGAAATTCCAGGTAGAGTTTCTTCAAACCCAAGATATGAATAAGTGTAGGCACATGTATTTGAAAAAGACCAACGGAACTAAATATCAGTTTTTTTGTATTCGGTTACTGTATTGTAAGCAATTATCCGAATGGATAAGCGGGTGGACGTAGTTTGGGCGTAGTTAGGATCTCTGTGTAGATAAGGACATTGACGCTTCGAGGGTTTTCTCATTTCGAACAAGACAGAACGTCTCTGTTAAAATTAGGATCCTGAATTATGTTGACTTTTGATGTAAAGACAAAGTTGTTCCACCGATGCAAACGTTGGTAAGAGGGGGAAACGAATAAAGCACTCGAATTTACCGTAACCCACACACTTTTGTGATTCTGTCCATTGAGGTCACGTCTGTCAAGACTTCCAGATAAGGTGGTACCATAGATACTTCACACTAGCAGGCCTACTGTTGACCACCAGCATTCTGCTATTTTATCCATAAGTAAAGGACATGCCCATCGCAGATAGGCTGGAAGCACTGATTGGCTGAAGCTTTCGAGTTCATAAGGAACACTGGAACTAAAGTAGACCAACCATTACTCAATTTCGCTGTGCCCAAAGGTGGAATAGTTTCTTCTCTTTGGGCAAAGTACGATGACCTATTCAACAGATATTAGCCGCACACTGTTTCCAACGACACTAACAACACAACATCTACTGTGATTCCATGTTTGTGACAGGTTAACTTGTCTTTGTTAGTGCTGACTATGCACGCATCGTTCCTGTTCAGCCACCTGGTATAACTGTGTGTCGGCACAGACCGGTTGGGCATGCTGATCGTGTCGCAGTATTGACCAGCTGTACTGCTAGACGTTGTTGTCAGCAGCACTCGTGTAGTTTTAAATTTTATACTGAATTGCCAATAAATGCTTCCATCACGCTGTGCAAATTTCTACCTACAGGACGTAACATCGACCAGGTAACGACAGCCGACCTTAAGAAAATCAAAAACGGACCAATGAACTCACGGGAAAGCCCTAACCCAATTAGCCAATCACGTTAAGAGATTGCAGATACTCTTCAAATGATATTCAGACACACGCAGCTAAGAAAGAAGTATCCACCTAATGGAGCACTGATGATGTTGACTCGTCTGGCGATGAAGCGCTTGAAAGATGATGACTAAGCTCGGTGAGGAGATCCACAATCACGTAGCCAACAAATAATAATTCACCCTACCCTTTCAAAGCGTACTTAGTAGATCTCAGTACTCGGTCTTCTGGTTCTGTCACTCATATTTATGGTGCTGTTATTGCTCATGTATTCTGGCGGTGGGTCTACCTACCCCACTCTTTTCCAGTACATCTGGAGGTATTCTCGCGGTGGGTCTACCTACCCCATTCTTTTCCAGTACATCTGGGGAGGAATTCCTTTCTACTATAACGACACTGAAACACGTCCCTGAAGGAACGGCTTGGTTAACTTGGTTGTAAACAAGTATCTTGAAACTATTGTTCCAAGTTTGCCTAGAAAATTATTCCACTCACCAGCCACTCACAAAATCCACACTTGTATTTGTTCCCCCAATTATATTGTTTTCTAGTTAGTTCACCTCCCCCGGTATCATCCTTTAGACCCAGGCATCTGTGTACAGTGTTCGCTGATGAATATGTTTAGGTAATTTTCTGTTTCAACTTGCTTCTTGCTTGATAGTTTTGTAAATTTTTGCACCAGAAGCCCATCTGCACAAAGCTCTACAGAACTTGACGTGAACAGGAATAAAATAATGAGTGACGTTCAACTATCAGAGGAAATAGATATGTTCCCTCTATTCGCATTAAGCTGCTAATCAATGTATGTAGAACTGGCGTCTAATCAAGCTGAGTTATGACATGGCCCATTAAAAGCGTCCAAGTCAGTTAGCGTGTCGTCCTTGACAACAGTCGAAAACCACCTGTTTGTAGCAACACCGTTTCCCTCGATTGATAGAGGGACACTTGCCAAACATGTATTATTATATTAGGGCTCTCAAAGGTGGAAGGCTAATTTACTGATCCAGATACCATATCAACATCAGCTCCTGCTGCGAGCCGAATTCAGTCCATTCAATTTTCCTTTCATACAATGATTATCGGAGTCCTTATAATTGACGGAAAAAAGCAACTCAGAGTATTTCTTCTCAACCACCAATTTACTCAAATGAAGCTGTTCAGTGAAAAGACTACAATGGAGGATGGGGGGACGGGATTAAGTGCCAGCTTGCCACAAACTCCTGAGATACGTGTACCTGCAGCAGCTAGCCAGACAGGCTGGATAAATGTTGAGAGCACAAACGCCGCCGACACCGACTGGTTACCATATCAACCAATGTCTACAACCAGGCCCAAAAAACGTCTTGCGAGTTCCATACTAAAAGTTATTTTGTACAAAACATCGTCAAAACGTTTCGTAACATATCTCATTCTCTTTCGTCAAACCCTATTTCGTTCGCCTGCAGATTCTCGTCAGTTTGAACCAGTATGAAAAACAAGGCTTTTCTCAGTGAACGGCATGTGCACCGCTTGCTGAGACCAACGCACCTTACGCTTTCGGATGTGCTTCCCGGATGAAGTGCTTGCTGCATCGCACAATTCAGGTTTCCTAGACGGCATAAGGCTAGAACTCAAGAAAAAAATAATTTTCGGAGGAGAGCGACTATTCCTTGCAACCATTCCGTAAACAAACAGCTATGATAACCAGACACTAATCGTTTGTTGGTCTCATTAAAGGCTTTCCAAGAAGGACCACTACGTAGGAAAAATCTCATGCCATTGCATCATGCTTGGTGTCACCAACACTGCGATGTCGATTAATTTTACCTTTCCTACTTACCCCGCTTGCAAAGTGACAGCCACTAATGTGGCACTACACACGCTAACATATCTCATTTGAAGCACGACTAAAGGTAAAGGCTCAAAGAATGATTACTCGTCACCTACTCGAGTTCTCGGTTGTTATTGCAATTTTTTGCTAATGACAGAATGGCCTTAGTCAACAGTAAGCTTGTTCTGTTTTCTCTATTCAATGGCAATCATGATTTAGACTTTAGAGCCTAATGTGCTGTGTAAGGTATCAAAACTTTGCAGCGTCTCGGAAAACATTGATTATTTGAAAACACATATACTAATCATAAAGTTTCGAACATCATAGACAACACAGTTAGCTGGGCTCTGGGTGAGTCTCCATTCAGAACCAGTGGTATGCAAACGAGTAAATTTTGCTACTTAAGACAAAGGCTAAAGTCACATCATGCAAACAAAAGGCGTTTACAATATTTATATACTACTGACGTCCACATATCTGAGTGCAGAAAACGTGATACAATTCACATATAGCAAACAACTGTATAAAGGCCCCGAACAGTAAAAATTGGTAAGTTATTTAGTTCAGATTTTGAAAGGAAATTGGGCGAAGCTAAACAAAGAGAAATTTTGTCCCGTCAGTGGACCCTGTCTATGCCGAAAGCCGAGAATCATCAGCGGTGTGCATCTCACTAAACTCGGAGTTTTGAGCTCACAACCTTCCGGTCACAACCGTTTGTTCCCGAGCAACTCACCAGTTGTGTGATCAGCTCTCACTTAGGCGGGATATAGCCCTGCTCATCATCCAGTCACAGAAATCACATCAAGCGGTCACACATTGTGATATGATTTCTGTGAATTAAGGAGGGAAGAGTCCTGAGCTGATCACACTGCTGATGAACCGATCGTGGCCGAACGGTTAAATGTTAAACCGCTGACCGGAAGGTTGTGAGTTCAAAACTAAGAGTGAGTGTATTGGGATGCGCACTGCTGACGATCCTGAATACGGACGAGACAAGTGTAGATAGCTTCCGGCTTTTCAGCATGGGTTAATCTCACTAACATGGTGGACTCTCAAATCTCCTCACACTACGATCAGTCGAAGATAAGCCAATTTACTGTGAATAAAAAATACTCGAGAAGCGTGAAGAACCTCGGACAAAAAGAGTAAAACCACAGGAAGGCAGTATATGCAATTTCAAAATACTTCTTCAAAGTCGGCTGTACTGAAGCTCCAGGCGTTACCCAGTCCTGGAAGATAATGAACTTCCATTCATGCGGTATATAGAAGACAAGACCAGCCGCATAAAGACGTCTTTCTGGGAGACTCTGATGGTTTTGGGTGGCGTTTAAAGCCAGTGACATGGGCTGTGGACGAGCCAATCCATTAGCTCGGTGTAATTGAAAGTAGAGAGGTTTTGATCGTATCCCTGCATTATCCTACCAAATGATGATGATTTCTAGCCGGTTTTTGAATTAGACTGGTTAGCTCTTACGTACGCCGATTGCAACGCAAACCACCATCGTAACCTCGACGGCTGGAGTCATTCTTCTATCTTCACATGTCATCGGGTCCTCCAAATTAGACATTTTCGTTAGCACAGATTACAGTTTTTAAGTCAAACTTCTGGGTGATGTTTCATTGTCCGTTCCTTAAAACTTTAGCCTGGTCAGAAAGCGTAGAATTTCTACCGTCCCTACTTATTTTACTTGTGTTGCATAACTTGGCAAACACCGCACTTAGTGGGCCCTGATGAAAAACCAACAAGGTGTCCACAATTCTATGAGATTCATCAGTTGGCTGATTTGGAGTAGTACGCTTTCGTTCGACTTGTAGATATTTCTTCTCAATAAAAACCAAGTCAAAAGGGTGTGAATGCATTTATTCAGTTTTCGAATGCTCTCAGTAATTTTGTGCATACTCAGATTTGGACCTTCGTGCGACGCACCTGGCGTCGCTGTAGCTCATACAGCGTGGATTCACGTGCCTTACCCCAGGTCGACAATCAGATCCTTGACGCTAGGACTGGGTGATTGTTGATTGAAGTTGTGTGACCCTGAAGCTAATTGATAAAACTTACTTCATAGGCTGTATACCCCAAGCAATGTAGCCCAGTTATCAAAAATATCGGTCACTGAAATTTTTAATCATATAGTTGTTGCACATTGACTGGAACGGCGTTTGTGCATCACGGACACGTCACTCGCGCCAAATTGATCTATAAAATTCAAATGTACGGTCCACATCGCAGTTTACGAACGTCAGAATATCAAAGTTCATTGTTTGCAGCATTGCATTAAACTAGAAATTCAAAGAAAACTCCCGTATTTCTAATTTGCTCCTCTATACCATATCCCGGCAGAAAACAACTCCATCAAGCGAACATTGTTCGTGACGTAGAACGAAATTCAGCTGCCAACCACTTGTCGGCGTAGCAAATAACCATGTGCAGTGTTCCACTATTTGTACAGTTCTCGACTGGTGTATTTTTACTCGCAGGGTAGCGTCTGCCGTCTGAACAATGATACACAGTGGAAACAGGTTGCAAGTCAGTGGTCTCCTTTCGGGTTGAATTGCAGTACAATGAGTCTGTTATTGGAATAAGTTAGACCTGGCAGTCGAACTCGGAAGGTACTTGGTTCGAACCCAACTTCTGCATCTCGACTACCCTGTCTAGACTTGGGCAAACTCGTAGTATCTCAGCCCTCTTGTTTCTTACGGATGGCATGGCAGCTAGGCGCTAGAAGGGTGTTACGGATGAAAGACTTTTATTACAATTAAGTAATCTGGACGATTTCCGTTGATCTTATGGGTAATCACGAAAGCCAGTAATCACACCAGCCCCTTTGCCTAATAAGCTGCATCATCATCATCACCATCATTGACAGCATGACAGTGTTCAACACCGATGCGTCGCTGCCGTACAACAATGATTTATTTGAAAGCTTTATTGTGAAGAAAAGAATAAAGGTGGACGGGGAAGGGACTGGTGCTAGCTTAGTACAATCATCCCGAGGCGCCTACACCTCCAGACACTCATTCAGTCACTCTGCCTAGAAACTGACAACATGATCGCCACTAATATCGGTTGACAGCCATATCTTGCAGCGTCTCCAAACAGGCGCAGTGAGGATCACGTTCACCTTCCAGTTGCTGTAGCCGGTGTACTTGAGCAGTTTTTTCTCTTGTGGCGCCCGCCGATCGAGGCGTTCTTTTTTATTCAAGACGGTCACTCCATTCCGATCCTTGATCGTTTCGCCCACAGGTAGTTTCCGGGGCCCGGTAGCACGGATCAACTAAAATAATCTTCGAGCATTACCGGCTTCCTGGGCCTTTTCCATTTCCTTGGCTTTCTGTGTGTCTGTTTGCAAGTAAGCTGACGCACAGCGATTTAACATTTTACATACGATAAGATACTCAAGGGATGAGAAATGTATCTGTGGCATAGATACCATTTGATTTTCTATTATCAGTCATATCTGACACCAACTGAATTATCAGTCGGTACTTCTTCCTGCCAATGAAATCAGTCTAGTTTGGAAAGCAAAGAAACTGTGCCCATCTTGCTTGTTGGGGATCAACTGCAATGTACGACTCACGAAGTGCCAGGGAAAGTTAAACGAGCAACCCCGGGGTTTGACCTCCCGACCACCCAGTAAATGGTGTACCTTCACAACGGTGTACAGAACTGCACTGCGCCCTTTCAAAGCTCTAGTGACACGCATGCTAGAAAGGGTTGAAGCAATTAGCATCGGAACAAAGGTATGGAGCTTGCGCAAACACATAAGGCTAGTTACACCACTCCAGAAGAACTGGCCTATAGTGGGGACAACAAGCCAGTTATCAGGTGAAAAGCCAGTAGAAACTTGACGGCCAAATGTGCTTATTTGCTACTAAACACCTGAATGAGACCGTGTTTTCTGTCTCACGGGTTATGAATTTGTTTCTCATGTTTCATTCATGGTCCTAAAACGCAACGATTAGCTTGCAACTATTCGAAAACACTTTGTTTGCCTCGAAAGCTTCCGTATTGATTGGAATTCTCAAATCTGTTCGAAGCATCAACAGATTATGAGTAGTTCAGGAGAAATAACTCAGCAGTTGTTTAAAACTACAAACAGATTATGAGTAGTTCAGGAGAAATAAGTCAACAGTTGTTTAAAACTACGATCTGAGAACAGGTTACTCAAAGGGCTAGTCAGCAAGTGATCACGTGACATGAATTTTGTGATTGACAATTTGATGGCGCTGTATCCTTTCCATCCACTGCTGATCAGCTGCTTGTGGCTGAACGGTTGTTCGGACTACTGGCTGGGAGGTCGCGGGTACGAGATTGCCTTACGATTCGTGAGATGCGCACTGTTAATGATTACCAATAAGGATAAAAAAGCTCAAATATGCATCTCGACTTTTCGGCGTAGCTAGACTGCACTGACGGACGAAAATGTTCCCTGACCGTTTATGTCAGAAAAATATTTTTCTCTTCTAAGTGACCAAAGTCCTGCGAAATTCGACAAAAACGTTTTGTAGTTGTGGTAAACTATCATCATTCTCAAGTAACATTTTCGCGAGGCTCGATAGGAATGCAGCATAAAAAGGAGATTTTTGAAAGGCAACTGTACGATTTTCCGAAAAACGCACATACATTCTGTCACTTCTAAACATTCTAAACGAGAATCTGGAATGCACTACTCATAGGATTGCTGAAAAGACTTTGACAGTCCATGACTGGTTTCGCCCTTATTGAGGGATCAGAGAGTTGCATTTCCCGAAGGAGATCATCATAAACGATAAATGCAGCTAGATTCAGTCACAGTCAACTTTGTGTGCAAATGAGTGTTTGGCGAAGAGGCTGGAATGTTTTGTCGCCTTCAAAATCGTGTGCATCTTGACGGTGCCAGTACTTTGTTCTCAGTAGGGCACATTCGTTTTATGCCCATATCACACCCTAGCAACCACACTTGCAAGCCGTGCTCGAACCGATCAGAGTTGACACAGTCAACAGGACAGCAGCCTGAGACCTTTAGTTAAGCGATCACGGGATCAGTTCCTCCATACCCAGCTAACTGACTGACTGACTATCTGAATAGGTTCAAGTCTGATTTGACCAACAATCACATCAATTGCTCATTTGTTGTACTCTCCTGCATGATATGGACAACGATATCACACTGGCTTACTTTCATGTTGGTTAACAGGGAAGGCAAAGTATAAAAACATAAAACATAGATTAGAGTTTTCGACGACCGGGACCAGCGTGCGTCTGAGATTGATCGCGTTCAACATTGGATGCTGTCGATTACTTACCTAACCTCATCTATTCTTCAGCGGATTATAATTATAGGGTGGTTTGGTCGCTCTTATGAGACCACAACAATGTGTTTGGCAGTAAAAAATAAGGATTTTGCTGCATTTTTGTGTAGCGGTAGAAAGACAGATGTAACCCCGTTTCTCCAATCACCTTCTACACCCTGAAACCAAGTTAGACAATTCTTACACATGCTGACAACTTTCGAAGGGACATGGTTCTACATTCTTTCTGTGTATTCTAGTAGCTTTTTTGTTACCCATTGTGAAATTTCGATCATGCAGTGCTTGGCCGCACGTACGACATGCCAGGAGCCTACAGGGATCACCTTACCGGACTTGTTTTACTCGCATGGTGATCTCAGAAGAGTGCACTTTAATCGATTGTCCAAGATCGTCTAGACGTACGATTCCCGTCCACTCACTGAGGACCAGACAGTAATTCGTTCGGTAATCTCCCTCCCCTCTCTAGTATCGAGGTTTGTGTTGCTCGATGATGCATCGGATTAACTATCTCAGGCAGCATCAGCTGACCCCTCAATGTTAAATTCTCTTTCACCGAAGACCGATTATACGCTCTGAATTGCAGAGTGCTGCACGGGCTGCATAAGTTAGTCAGTCCATATACTCCCCCCACTGCTATTGCCGTTTCATGTTTTACTTTCGGAAGACTACAATTCCGTACGACCAATGAAGTTGCAGTACAATAACGAGACAGATCAGCAGGCACAATGACGCTTGTAACTGTTGTTCTTCTGCGATCTCTATCGGTTGCTAAACGCTCCACCCATCTTACCTGAGACTGAAACCCTGAAAGTCGATCAAAATTCGAAACTTTTCTTTGCGGGCACCCAGGTCTTCTTAAGTCACTTTTGTGAAGTCCAGTTAACAGTATCGATCTGAAACGGTGTCCTCTAACCAAGTAAATTACATGTATCGTGCAGTTTCTGCAGGCTCCCATTTTTTCATGTTTTTATTTGCCTTTTCAATTCCGTTATGATGTTGGAAGCTGAAAATCCATTTCCATCAGTGTGAAGCGATAGTTTGCCTGACATGACATTCTGTTCCAGGACGAAATTCGTTTAAATTTAACTAAGCTGTTGGCCATGCAAGTTGGAATAATAAATAGCCATGAGAAACCTATCAGGACTAAAGACTCTGGAAAGGGAAGGCTTCCGGTTTTATCAGTTTGGGTCCATCGGATGAGTCAACAAGTTGGGGGGTCTTTTCGATTACCTTGTGAATCGACAAATTAGTGTTTTGCTAGACAGAGTCCGTGGTTTAAACCGCGTCTTTTTGATGAATATAAACTTTGATAGAAAGATGAGGCAGAGAGGAGGGTCTGGCCTAGGCACTTGGTGAACTCATTTTCGTATGTTCCAAAGGTAGTAATATGAAATCTAATGATAACAGTTTGGTGAATTTTTACTGGATAAACTAGATTTGCTTGACGAAATGTTGGTTTCTTACAAACCTTCAACCCAACTACAAGTGGACTTCAGTGTTTGGGCTCCCAAGGCTCACTTTTTGACGATTGGTGACGATTGCTTACGGGCGAGGGATTAGCACAGATCACATTGAGGATCACCCAATTGATCTTTCGGCGAAATTTAGCCTGGCGTAGTCATTAGTTCTACCCTCAGTTTTGTCACTTTCCGGAATTCACGTCACACATATTGTCAAGGATATTTCGCCTACTAAAGCTGTATATTCCTCGAACAATGTACCAACGCTGGTCGGCGACCAATACTCTGAACTACTAAAATACGTGTTAGGCAGCGGTCCCCTTGGGCAATGTATGAATTAACAGGAGCGGTCTTCGACCAAGGAGCTAAACTATTTCACTCCGTAGCAAGGTCATTCTTTGTTCTTATTGTGGTTGGTGAGTCCAGATCGCTCGTCACACGCGGACAGGTCCATTGTGCATGTTCAGGCCGTGTTTAATTAAGTGACCTTGAGCACCCTCAACCCGTTAATTGGTCCTTCTGCCCGATCACAAATCGACCACCTTTGTGCGTCATTTTTCAGCGAACCATCGAAGAGTAGTAAGTCACTTGTCCATGGCCCTCGAAATCACATCTGTCCAGGAGACTAAAAATGTCGGAGGCGTTCAAGTGAATGAAGCACGGCTGAACCGGATTCCGAAAGATTTTTCCAACTTGGCTATTGGGCACAGTTCGTCTTTTATCACAGAGTAGGTCAGATTACCAAGGGGGTAAAAGCCCATAGAATGATTTATCACTTGTCACAAAAACATCCATTTAGGCGGTTGTCCTTGTTGAAAACATGCTTGTGTGCATCAGCTCCATCGAGCCTACAATATATGGAGGAAGTCTACCCGTGCGAGTGTTTTTCAAGTATATTGTTTCCACACATCCCGTAAATTTTGCTGGTCTTCGAGCGTACAACGGTGGTTGTATTACACTCGTTTGTGGTAGGTTGGAAACCAGAAGACATAAACATGCCAGTCAAATCCAAAAAAACTACAACCAGGAATGTTCGGTTCGGAAGAACACCCAAACTAACGAAAAGTAAGTAGTTTGTTCCAAAGTGAGCACGTGGCCATTATTTGGTTGTCACGCAGTACGACTGCTACCACTTGGCCAGCATCTGGTCTAGTTCAGGGCACAGTTTCCGCTATCTGGTTTTTCGATTAGGCTACAGTAGGGTGCACTGTCCACCGCTCCAATCACTTCGCTGTATGTATGTCGGAAATGTCCAAGGTGTAGTCTACTTGCTATGCCAAAAATGACCTAGCTAATAAACATTCTAGAAAGATTTGGTTACTTGCAATGAGATGAAACTTTACTTGATCTAATTAGTTTCAAGACTGTCCCCTTTCCATAGGCAGAATTTGAACGCAGAAGCCTAGATCGAAAGAAGCATGGCTGCTTGATAACCACCCTGGATCTATGAAAGAATTATTGAAGCTCTGAAAAAACGTTCACTGGGTTGACACAACTAAACATCGCATTTGCATTTTTTGGGGAAAACTACACTATCAGCTCATAAATTGAGAAGATTATCTTGCAGGGTCGTTGTTTACGCATGAAATGATGAGTAGTGTTAATGAATTTATTTAATTTTGTTTCTAGGGTTTCCGAATTTGTTGGACAGGGTCTATCTCTGAGTGAGGACTAATTCACCGAAACTTCCCAATGCTTTTATGTTCACCACGTTGGGTTTTTCGGCGCTCATCACCAAGCAATCAGAAAATGGGGAACTAGCTTCAAGTAGAGTGTTGCACGTACTTTTTACACCCAGCTGGTGATGAACTGGTGAGTATAGGGTGTTTCTAATCAGTCGGTTGAAAACAGCGCGAAATTTGAATACGATGAACTGTGTGATCAGAACTTTCTCACCAGGTGAAGAAAATTTTGGGAGTTGGCAACTAGGCGAGAATGTGGGGACTGGAAAACGTTGCAAAGCACTGATATGTGGATGTCCGCTTTTCCTGGCCCACAATAGATGTAATTCCGCTGGGTCTTCCCAAACGTGATCTCAGTTATCTATGCTTCCATTTTGGCTGCGTGTGACACTTTTCTAGTTGAAACAGTTAAAATGTATGCTCCAAGTGTGGTATCGCCTTCTGTCAAATGAAAAGCAATGAATATCAATTGTCCGTACTTTGTTTCCCATTCTCCACCTGTGAACGGCTTTTCTGCGTTGAAGTGCATTCTCCTCCTTGCTAGTGACATAAAGCAACCGGCTGGCTGGACTAATAACGGCAAGTTCATTTCCGATTTACGTCCGCATGTTTGCACTAATTTTGCTTGTATTCTTAATTGTACGATTCAAACAAATTAACGACACCATGATAGTGTAGTGTAGCGCAGCGCAGTATAGTAAAACGTAGTGGAGTATAGTACAGTACAGTATGGTTTAGTATAATATAATAAAATATAGTATAATGTAGTATATGGTATAGTACAGCATTGTATAGCGTAGTATAGTATGTAGTGTAGTATAGTCACTTGTACTGTACTGTAGTGTGGCACGGCGTAGTGTAATGTAGTGCGGTATAACATAGTATAGCGTAGTTAAGTATGTGGTAATCAACGTCACTTTCCGTCATGCAAAAAGTTATTACGACTGCAAGCATAACATTAACAGCATTCATCACCCGAAAAGCAACCTGCCAACAAGTAATGAAATTCCTGGGGGAAAAATTCCAGCGAATCCAAAGATATCCACCATAAGATATGTCGTAGCCAACGAAGAAAGCTTACAAATGTCATATGGGGATATTCTGCACCGCAGTATGTTTTCCTTTAAGGGAATTGGACTTATTGATCACAACTTTGTCTTTCCGGCAGCTAGTCCAGTAACGCCGTTCGGAGCCACACGACAAAATTAGAGTGTGATATTGGTAAATAATGAACGAAGAAATGGAATCAACTAGGTTATATCCCTACGGCCATAAACCTGGCCTGTTTGCGTGGACGGTAAAAGCATGCTCAGCTTGAGAGCGGAAGACAGAATAGTTGGCTATTTTTGTTCTATTCTGACAGTTAGCCCAACGCATGGATCGTGACGGAGTTCTTTTGCGTCAGTGTGTAGGTGCAGGCCGACCTCCGAAAGGTTAACATTTGGGATTTTATTTGGTTTCTTGGGCGCCGCTTGTATAAGGCTTCTCTCCTGCCGTCCGGCCACTCCGTGCCTCTGGTGTGCCCAGCTTAGTGATACGTCTGCCAAATGTAGACCTGGGGTGGCTGATTACGCGACTGGAAACCATTTGTCAGAAAGAAGGTTTGATGGTGGAGAATATGCTGTTAACCCGATTGGCCGAAATCGCTGGAATGTAAACTCCTGACTATAGGCTAGTAGAGCACGCAGTTAGAATATGTTCAACTCACACCACCGATTAGCTGGATATGCAGGTGCTTGGTTCATTCGACGGTTCCATCGACCAGCCAGACACTGGTGTTTTCTGCTCATCGATGTTACTATTATCAGTGTTAACAGGAGATCCGGTCAAAATTGAAAAGAATCTTTTGCTCTGAAGTCAACCAACAGGATTCCTGGTGTGAAAGTAACCTACAGGTTTGGTTGTATCAATGCTCAAAATAACAAAACAGTTCCGTAGTACAAATGAGACCGCTGCTAGCTAAAATTTCGAAGGGTTTACAGAAACCTGAATTCCCGGATCTAACTCCTCATGGAGTTACTTGCTGATAACTCTGAATCAAGTGTCATGTTTTCGGAGGATGATATCCTACTTCGTCCGATTGGTGAAAAACTGCTCTTTACAGAGGAATCCGAATGGGTTTCATTAGACCTCACACCTAGCAGGCAGTGGCGAAAACCATCATGAAGACGATCCCAGTTTTGGGATGGAAAGTCCTCTAGGGTCAGAACCTGTTAAATGGAGTTAATCTTTCCATTTTACACACTTTTCCCGTCTTTTTTAAACCAGTTACCAAAGCCAAAACCAGACAGTTTGATGAAACCCAGAATGTACGAGATAGTGTGAAAGAGGACCACTCGTTGCGTATCACTTTCAAAGTATGCCAGCTTGACATTTTCCATTTTATCCCGTAAAAATCACAAAATCATAAGTTATGAACTGTGTTTAAGTGAAGAGTAGCCAATGAGAAGTCGTATCAAGCAATTTAGTTTGAGCTGTCGAAAAAATGGATGGTTATACATTGAGAGTTCATTGTCCGTTAACTGGATCACCCTCTTACTGCGATGGAATAGTAGTTACGTGAGACTAAACGAGCTAACGGTCATCACAGACAGCACCGGTATTTGTGAACGATTGGTGCTTCACTACAGACAAACATTAGAGAAGGGCCCTTCTCTAGGGAACTAATATTATTACGTACTTGAACTATGTCTCTAGGTAACTTGTTTGTCTGTTCAGACGCTTTTTCAAGAATATAACCGCTCCTTATTTTTGTTACTGCCAAAAGAACCAGGGTTTCTAAGACCCGGGCATTGTATTAGGGAAAATATGCCGATCTTACACATTCCTCGATAACCTTGAAGCAAGATATCATCCGCTTCCTCATACCAATTCCGAAAGATTGCTCATTAGTTATACTGCCCATACTGATGTACCTGCTTTATTGTTTTCTGGTGTACATGAAGTTGCTCAAACTTTAGGACTCCAGGTTCCAAAAATAGAAGTAGGATTCAGCCGGCGTAGATAATAATGATGATTTTAAACTTCTCAAGGTATCTATGGTACTCTGTTTTACACCAACTATCTGAAAAGTGGCAGGATAGCCAGGAAGGTATAACCCCTTCTATTTCATTTTCAGCAGAGCTAGAGGCACAGAGTTAGGTCAATACAATCCCGCAAATGGGACTATTCCAAATTTACTTAATGAAAATTGAACTAGCATACAAAATCCTGCTATCGCTTCGTTTCTGATGACATCCCTTTCTCCGAACTAAGCCAAAAGAAAAAAAATATCTCTTCAACAATTAAGGACTGCGCCAACTGAAAACTGGGACAACGTTTACGCTAAATCTAATTTTGATGTTCCCGATTTCGAAAAAAAACGTCATCCCTGAAGGACTTCGTTTTCCCCAAACTCAGCAACTCGATGTTAAACCTTTGCAAAAAGATTACCTGTAGGTACTCGAAGCTTTTAAGAAATCTTCCCCTTCTGGTTTTTCAAGTTCGCTCAAAATTGGTTTGGAAGCATTCACGAATTAGCCCGCGTTTTTTATCAGTCGTGATTTCAGTTGATGGGCTGCTCACCGAACTTTCAAATGCTCACCAATCAGAACGACTCAGGTCGCTTGCAATTTGAGTTCTTTCTTACTCACAGGTTTGGCCAAAAAACAAGTTAAAGTCGAAAACCCAATAACCAAACTGACTACTTAATTTATTGATTTACTGTTATCACTGCTCCAAACGTGGCGTAGTGCATACTGCATGGATCTTTCTACAGAGCGACCGAGTCATCTACAAAACACCTGCAGTTTCGATATAATGGCCCCTCCATCGTATCGTGCAGCTGTAACACCCTTTCGGTGCCTGGCTACCATGCCACCCGAAGGAAGCACGAGGGCTAGGATACTGCCAAGTTGCCCAAGCCTAGGCAACAGAAGTCGAGGGGTAAAGGGTTGGGTTCGAACCACGGACAATCCGGTCAGTAAATTTTCGCCCCAACCAAGTGATCCACCCCGCCCCCTCCATCGTATAACCCACCTCTTTGTTAGTTATCATCTTCCACATCACAATGTACCTCCAGATAAGTAACCCCGGAGAAAGAGGCAATTCTGGTACCTCGGGTGCATAGAAAAGAGCTTCTGACGTCTCAACTTAAACGGATAGCACGAATTTATTGATCCGTATTCATTATAGGCCGGCCCTAAAATATATTACCTTTTTGTCAGAGTATCAAGTCGCATTTTTCTTGTTCCCTGGCCCCTTCCTTGTTAAAGACGAAACTAAGAAGCATACTACGCTTATCACTACCCCGGGTTGTTGATGGTATATTGGTGAGATCCTTATGGTTATGTCGGTGCACCCGTAGGATTTCTAAAGCTCGATGCAATTTGCACTAACCAGCACAATTCATAAGGCTCCTAACCTCAAGCATGGTGTTTTTGCCTTCACTTTGGTGTTAGTTCACTAAGGTGGTATTTCTAACCCTTTTACTCGATGAATTTTCTAGCAAGGTAAACCCGTAGGACCCAAAATATCGAGTCCTACAAATAGCTTCAGAGCGCTTCTTAGGTGGCAGTTTGTAATTAAGGGGGACCAGCATATGCAGAGTGGCCTTTATCTGGAATTAAAAAGCCGCTAGTTCTATTGAGCAATTTATCAGGTGAACATTGCTGGTCTTCACCAGCAAATGGGACGATCAGCCCAGGTTCTTTCTGGGTAAAGGGAACTTCGGTTACATCTTCATGTGGCTAGTGCATTCGGGTAGTTTTCTATCCTAGGGCGAAACTGATCAGATCAAAACTGCTTAAGTAAGTTTATTCCCAAAAATTTTATCCGCTGTTATTGACCTAAAATCGGACAAATATTTTTAAGCAGCCCAGGCACACGACAGTTTCTTGTCGAGAAAAGAGTGCACTTTCCAAAAAACCCCGGAGGATGGATAGTTCATTAAACAGAGCGATAATCATAGGAATTTTCTTTGCAAAATTTCACAACCACCCCACCTGTGCGTCATCGTATTTGCCGCGGAAATGGCAACGACGCAAAAGATTCGACGAACGTCTGGGATGGATTCAGGGCTTAATATTACATAGAAAAACAAAACGAACCTGGGAACTGATCCGCTACTTTTGAAGTCGCTGTCGTCACCAAAAAACATGAGCGTCACTCGTTCTAAGAGCTCGTTCCTTGATTAAACGTAGACAACAATAGAGCAAGCAAATCACCATCAGTCGTGTAACCGATAAGGTTTATTTCCGTCTGTCTTTATCCAAAGTACCGTTTTTCATCGAAAGTTGGATTTGAATCCTATTGTCTCAATGGCTTTATCTGGAAATTATCATTCTATGGAAGTTTTATTCTATCCATATTTGAAACGTGGAACAGGAGAGTGTTCACAGCAGGGTTGCTTCTACGTGTGATTGCTTTTTATCGAGTATTCCATGATGATCGGTTGCACTCCACTTGTCACCGTAGCAATGATACAAAAACTCCAGTCCTTATGGTTTATGCATTATTCCGTGTAGCTGCTTGCAGTCTACTTTGCATCAGTTGGCTGATGAGCGAACCAGTGCTTTTTTTTACGTTGAATTCATCCTCTGGTTTTTGTGCAGTTTTTACTAATTACCTAACTGAAATTGCCTGCTTTCATGTTTAACAAAGAAATAGCAAATTCCCATGGTTTTCTGATCCGAACTCCAAAACCCCTAATGGTCACAAAAAGGGGAGGGATTTGGCAATACTATGTATACAACAGATAACATTATTAAGGTTGTTCCCAGCCCACCAGAACTCAGTGCACCTCTTTGATGAAATAATCCAAAAGCCTATGAAAACCTTGCAAAAGATTTGAAGCCTAGCCAAGTACAGTGACGATGGGAAAAGCGTGGTCTGCTATACGGTTAAAATATCACCGATGGACAGAGGAGAGGAGCCGCTCAGGGTTTCAGATGGGTTGAATTTCGAACGTCAGTCTTGAAAATCTCTATCCAAGTTCAGCAAATAAACATCGAAAACCTTCACTCTGCTGGTTCCGTTTAAATCGTTATATGATGAGGTGTGGCAATTTCCAGTTGAGATTTTCCTCTTGTACGTGAAGCCAAATTACGCTAAAAAGTTGAGAAGCAATGTACAGCTGCTTCTCCCTTACTGGAAATCATCAGTAGAGCACTTCCTTGGAACTCGAAGGAATTTCACAACCCATGACTTTCCGGCTAGTAGTTAGAAATTCTAACCGTTTGGCCACGAATAACAGACCAGTAATGTGATGAAATCGTTTTTAGACAGGATAAGCGGCAGTGGCCGTTGTTTAAGTTGTGGGATAAACCATCATTTTACAGACCAATGACTCGGCATCCGAAGATACCTGTTGTGTCAGGCAGAAAATGCTCCTTCGGAGTACCAAAACCAGGGCTTTTTATTACCCTAGCTTTATCTTGGAAAACCGAAACGGCGCTAGTTATAAGAGGCTCTTTGAGAACAGAAAGTTGAAGTAAAAACTTACTCCTATATTATGTTCTAGTTTGCGTAGCTGAATTCGCCCATTGGAACTCCGCACTGTTCTCATATGGATCAAACAATACCAAACTCTTTGAGAAGATATTGAGCCCGTGCTCACGGATCAATCGTTAGTCTAACTTCCTGTGTTATCCCTTAGGAATATTGGCAGTACTTTGCAAATTCTCTATCCGCAAATTTTTTTTGGAATCTATCAGGTAACCAGTCATTTGACCAACCCATGTGCATCAGTACTATTCGAGTATGTTAATAATGCTTCAGAGAAAAAGCATTCACAGGTGAGGCATGGAACAGTATTTAAAACAAATTTTCAACTAGTTTACGATAGTCTTCATCACTACGAGTTACGCGTGGTTTGTAGTCAAACGTGGTAGCCATACTGGAGCAAGCATCAGTTAAACGCAGATGAGAAATGAGGATGGTCACTGAAGGGTTCCGTGACGCGCACTTTTCTCCCAACGTTGTGTGGGAAGCTTAGGAGAATGCGTATATAAGCTATCTCTAAGGTTGGACAGTGGAATCTTGTTAATCAGGAACGCCGTCGAACCTTTCGGGAGAGCGGGCTCTAGAGCAAAAGTTTGGTATTGAGGGGTGACGGTGTTAACAGCCATGGGGAGACCGGCACAGTGTTCATTGCTCTCGCAAAACTATCGACCGGGCTATATTAGATATGAAGCTCTTCAAAAAGGGTTTTTCAAGGAGGCTACTTCCTGAAAAAACCCAACTTGGTTTGATCTGGTTGGATTTTTAACTTCCGATAGAGTTTTCCGCAGTGTTTCTCGCCATCATATCTTCAACAACCCAATTTATCAAATTCTCGACGATTTAGGGATGACATTGTTTGCATTTGAACACGTTCGCTTGCAGCAGGACAGACAGTCCCACCAGAACTGATTAGGTGATCAAAATGTGACTACGAAATATCGTGATCTTTTTCCAAAGCTGTCTGCGAAAATTCCGTGTCATTGGAATTCCAAAGAAACGTCAGAAGAAACAAGGAAAAGGAAATAAAACTTTCCTGGAGTTTGGCGGTTGACAAATGCATTTTTCCAGCTCCGATGAATAGAAACCCAATCCTGGTCTGTTTATTGATAAAAAAGGCATGCTGGGGACGTTTGAGTAGCTTATCACAGAGAACACGAGAGATTGGTTTGCCACTCAAAACAAAACAGGATCCTTGCCATCGGTTGATCAAGTGAGCACGACAGCTACTCATATTCCATTGCACTGTTATCTTGTTCTGATGTTGAACAGTTCCTCTTGGTGAATGTTTGCCCGATCTTTTATTATACAGCCCGGCCGTTAATTGATGCAGTGAGATTTTTTGAATTTCCTCCTTTTCATCGGTTTGGAAGGCTTTGACATGACATCAGAACATCCGATTTCAAACTGTCAGCGCTGCCGTGCAGGGTGGTAGTTGAAAACAGTAGTGTGGATGTTGAATGTTCGGGTTTTTATGCAGTGAGACAGCTGGAGGAAAGTTGATGACCCTGTGTTGAGGCTTTGCCGCTAATTGCGCTCCTTCTCAGAGGCCAAGTTGCCGTACGAGTCAAAACAAGTTCAAATAAACTGAAGTATTCCTCTAACAGAGAGCCTCCAGAAAATGTGGCACTCTCTGGTGAGCACATAGCGACCACGATTCAGGCGCGCTTCACTCGACTACAGTCCACGCTCACGATAGAACAAGCATCCCCTCCGTTGTTGTTAGCCCTGTTAAGAGAACTGTTTTTGTGACAACAACACAAGGTATATGGCTCAGGAGTGTCTTCACCCCCTTAAAAGGTGGGGCCCTATGATTCACAGTCTGTGTTACGACCCTCAACAGACTAAATTTCATCTCTCACAGTACTGGTCACTGTTATAGCATGATAACAAAACGACGTATACCCTGCACCGAGGCAGTTATTCCAGAAATTCCTGGTACAACGGTGGATACTACTGATGAAGCATGCGAGTAATAAATTTTCTCGTAACTCCGCTTCGCGTCAATTGGAAAGTAGGATTTATTACAGTATATGTGGAATCGTTTTTTATCATTCGTTTACATATGCGTGATAGCCAATGAATATCCAGGAAAGTTCGGGAAGACGCGTTCAAGAAAAAGACGGGTATTCAGTTTTTCTAAATAAGATGCATATGAGAGTTTTGCTTTCCTGTCGAGTAGTCTGCAACTGTTCCGTTGGTGTTTTTTTAGTAACTAACTCCGCATCGGAGGATTTCTCCCTTTCACTGGTAGCGTAAGGAGATCAAGAAATTTAGATGATTTCACTCTGTAAGTGAAGCCAAAGTATGCTGAAAAGGGAAGAAGCGCTCTACAGCCGTTTCAACCTTTCTGAAGATCGTCAGAAATGCACATAACAGAAAACTTTAGAGAATCTGAAACCGATGACTGCCAGACTGGTCGTTTGAACACTTAGCTGTTTGGTTTCGAGTGGACGATCAGCAGCGTGAGTAGGTCGCACGTAAACAGGATATAGCAGCACTCATGTTCCAGTCACGGGATCCAAATCACGTAGTCAGTTGTTGACTGGGTCCCTGGGACCCCCCAGAGTTTCTCGTGATGCGCATTCTTAATGATACCCAGTGACAATAAAACACCTGTGCAGTGGACCTCGTCTTCTCAGCACAGTTTAACTTCACTTACAGGATAAAATTTCCATTAATATCCCAAAAATACTAATTAGTCCCCAGTTCAACGGTAGAGACCTAATTACGTAAAGCCTGGCCTTTTCATCTGCCTTTTGTCTATTGAAAAACAGAAGATTCTTCAAATTGAATCTCAACTTAAAGTTTTCTGGGAGCTAGAAATGCAGAAGGCTGATAGTTGACAGTCGAAGCCTGGATAAACAAACGTGACCGAACACTGAAAAATAGCCCCAATATCGAAAGTTGAAAAGCAACTGGTCGCCTGCATATCGAAATCACATGGCAAACAAAGATGGGACGCACAAGCGTTCCTATTCGCATACCGACGCATACAAACCGAAACCACGCCCTCAAACGTCCCATCTGACGTCTAAGTATTAATCTCTCTGTTGGTCTCTACTTTTCGTCTTTACGAGAAGAACGTTAGAAACTACGATGCTGGTCAGATTTCACAAACTAAGCATAGGTTTTATACGGTGCACTGTAGAAAATAGTCCGGCCATTTTAATAAATTTTTGATTCAGTCTGCCACTCAGTTTCACACTGATGACAGATGAATCTCAAACAAGTCATTTGTATGCACTCTGAAGAGTGAGTGGCATTCAGAAGACTTTTGCCTAGCGGGTATATTTAAAAAAACACTCACAAACTAGTGCTATCTTTTGTTACCGTCTGTCCACCCCAGCTATGGGACTTGACGTCCAAAGCTATCAATCAAAATAGTCCAGTAGAAATAGTAAAAGCATCTGACGTAGACGTAACACACTACTCAGAATGTTACCGAAAACTCTTTGATAATCCTTGACGAGATATGTGACTAGATTTAGTTGAGTCTCCTCTCAAAACCGAATTCGTATACAAATGCGAGTAGCTGGGAGTTGATGTAGTTGGAGGGACGAGGTGGTTCATTGGTCAGAGTGCGAATTTACTAACCGGAAGGTCCGTGGTTCAAACCCGACCTCTGCCTCTCGACTTCCCCTGTCTAGGCTTGGGCAACCTGGCAGTATCCCAGCCCTCGTGGTTCCTTCGGGTGGCATGACAGTTAGGCACCGAAAGGGTGCTACAGCTGAAGGTAGTTGGAGATGGAGGACCAAAGCTCATAAGCTCCAAACTTGCCAGCATCCTTCCATCCAAATTATGTGCGAGGCGAGCGTATTAAGGTAGAAGAGCGCCAATCTGGTACGTGGGACGTGGGTAGTTCGGGTCTATCCCAAGATGGCTCTTTTCATTTACCAACATCCCCACTTAGTAAAGAAAGTGATTAGTGTTTCGAAAAACTAACGGCTTGAGTAATATGACTGGCCAGAGCAGAAAATTCCGTGAGGTTTAGCCAGGGATTTTATGTTCTGTTCTTGTAGCTGTCCTCTTCAAAACTGTCGTTGAAAGAAACTAGGCAAAAAATCCCTGAAGTCTCCGACGGTGAACAAACGATTTCACCCTTATTGGGGCTCATCAGGTAGGCGCAGCCCTCGAGTTTCCGCCATACTTACGTTCTACCTGAATCTAAAATGTACGTCCATTTGCATACCCACTTGGTTTTTACGAGAGACTTACTTAAATCACGGTTGAATCTTTCGTTTTCCTATTCATCAGCTAAAGTCGCTGCATAAAGAATGGCTTAACTTTCAGTTGGTACGATATGTGAGATATCGCAGTGTATCTTCGTGAACAAAACCTCTCACAAGATTGATGAAATCTCTTCAGCAGCCCATGACTGGTTTTGTTCTTTTTGAGGCTGATTACGTAGGCTAAGTTTTCGAGATTTCATCAACCTTAAGGACGAGGTGTTAGACTGGAATTTAGGTGAGTCTGCCGTTGAAGCTAAGATGCTGTGCAAATGAGTCTCTTGCGCTCTCCTTCCTAAAAAAACCCACATCATCAAGATGTGGGTTTTTCAGCTAAACTGACGGTCTTCTACTTATGAACCAAAGCGTTTTGGGAGGCCATTTGAACTTACATAAATCTACTTGGCTATTGTCAAAAAGAAATCCTGTTTTTGAGGGGAGTCTTTAGTCCATACCGAATAATCAACTTTGATAGAATGAACATTTGTGTCGTCCACACACTCAAAACAAGCGCACTTAGAAGCACACCCCGTGGAAATATCCTATCCATCTATGATGCAAGGAGATCAAATTTAACGGTTTTTGTTGCTTCATGGATGAGTCAATTTTGCATGAGCTAGTATTTCGGGGGGTTATTTTGGAAATCTTCCAAATGCAAAAAAGACTGTCAAATCACCCAACGTTCATTCGTACATCAGATACTGGGCAGAAAAGGACAACTAACAAAAGAACCTTTGGATCAACTTGTTAGTGAAATTGGAATTGCAGTATTGTCAGTGATGTGGAAAGATTTGTACCTCGCGTGCTGTTACTGGGGTTTGATCAGATAAACTTTGAGTGCTCGTCTAGCTTAGCAGTTGGCTTGCGAACCTGCCGTCACCAGTCGATTGATATCACCGGTGCACGGTCGAATCAGCTGCATAATTGCAAACTAGTTGCCAAGCTCGGCGAGCAGATCAGCAAACATTTGATCAACTACCGGTTTCACGGTATATACTACTGATGAAGCATGTGAGTAGTGTCTTTTCTGGTATCTGATGGAAGGTGAAGCTTAGTGCGAAACTTAGGGAATTACTTTAAAGGTTAGTTCATTGTTGTTTAATATTCAATGAAATCTTTTGGAGATTTCAAGGGGAAGCTTGAAATGTCTACTTAAAAAACTCTGCAGATGAGATGCTCACTTTCGTGCCTAATGGTTTGATCCCCCCTCATCAGTAATAGTATTAATTAGTGTGCTTGGTACACGTTTACTATACGAACTTTCAGCAATGCCCTGTCGTATATGAACTATTCCATGTTTTCCAACCAAATGGAAGGATTCGGCAGGAATAGCTGGGGTACAGTTATCGTTTCGTGTTGGAATTAAAAAGTAAGATTCATCGTCCAACCATGTAACATCGCTGAGATTCAGGTTAAACGGACCTCAAATTTGGTTTACCCTGTTACGTATAAAGATATAAAACGTGAAATAACACTACGCACATATTGATTTTTCTATGTAGGACAAACCCTATCTAGCCTACATTTCAGACTCGAATTCCTCCCAACCAGTCCGAGTAATTCTTCTACATACATGCAGGTTCGAGTGCACTTGTTCAAAACCTGTCCTAGAATTTGTTTGTGAATTACGTCATGGTGCACTGGGCTACCACAAGGCTACAAAACCCCTTTGCAGACTGTACTGATGTTGGCAGTGTGAAAAATTTTAACTGGGAATTTTAACTGAAGGTTTCGTCCCATGAGTGGGGTAAAAAATGTTGTAAAGTGGATAAACATGGATTAGCCTCACTCACACGATGAAATCTCAACTAAAAATTCCCAAGCCTCTTCACACTACCAACAATCTATAAGTAGCTCAGATGATAAATAATATTCACTCGTCGAGCGAATCTTTCACTCGGAAATTTACTGCTCCAGGAGCCAGTCATCAGGTTTGACAAAGTGATGTGGGTGCCATGATTGAAGGATGAGTGGAATTACATCCTGTTTGAGTGCGAGTTAATCGCACTGGTGATCGGGTGCTCGTTAAGTGCTCAAACTACTAGTCGGGTCGCTGCACTTTCGTGATTCCCAATAAGGATGAAACAGCTGTACATTTCTCCTCGGCTTTTCAGCATAGACTGACTTCACTTACAGAACGAATTCCCAATTGTATTAATGTTACCGTGAAATGAATGCTCAATACTGTTGCTTCTCTTGTATACTGAATAGAGGTCATTATGTTCTGAATGTTGGTTAGGATGTAGTTGGGAGTCATCGGTGGCTTTCCTTAACGGCTTCCATTGGACTGCATTCCGAGCCTCCGTACAGATCAACCCAAGCGATGGGATAGAGCCAAGAACTCTGGAGCAATAAAAAATCCGGCAGTGTTTCGATACTTAATTTTCACATCTCCATCGTGATAGCTCGGAAGCTTTCGAGTTCCTCAACTTTACATCAACGCGGATTTCACTGACTATTGTCTTCCGTTCAAGTGACTGAAACCAGAGGTGAGCATTTTCGGATCACCTGTGAGACCGCGGAAAGTTATCCGGGCAATGCGAATTCATACTGAGTAAAATGTCTTCTGGAGGTGGAACCTTAAGATCTTTGTTATGGTATAGTGTCGTCTGTTTAAGCACTGCTGGATCCGGGTGGCAGCATAAACAATGACTATATTAACGCATTTATTGCGGACAATTTACTTATTTACTTAATATTTATTCATTTATTTATTTGACAATCTGCAAAGCCATCTAAACCCGCTTTATTACATATCGCGGTACCTGGTTACACGTGAAATTAATTTTTTATGAGAAAACTATAAAGATGTTGTGAAATAGCCGAATTTTCGTAAATCATCCCGGTAATTTTTCAGACACCATTACATACCGAAGCATACGATATGTTTTTGGATCTTGCAAAGTTAAAAAAAGTTTTTGAACACTTTCGGAATGGCCGAAACTTCAGCGAGTTTTATCTTCATCGGAACTAGAACAAGATATCTTGCCCTGAGATTGTGGATGCTAAACTACAAGTGGGTGTAATAGGCAATGTATGCTACGTCTCATTGGATACTCCTTAGGACATCTGAAGGACGTAAGTCATAGCTTATGCAGAGCTGATTGAAGGCACTTAAGATCATGCCTTTAGACATTGGTTGTTTCCACTAGAGATCAGCAGATCCCACATTCACCTCACAAGTACAACATACAACCACAGTCCAGAAACCTGCACGGCTACCAGCAACAGCAAAGTTCGTGAGAAGGCGGACTTACCAAACACATATCTGAATTTTGAAATTTTTTCTTCAATATGTTGAAGCATAGTTGAAATTGCAATACACCGTTAGACTACTACAGTATTCCACGCTTGTGAAAATGACATTTAAGAAACAACTACTGGATGTCCAGCAAATACTGAATTTCTATTGGTGGATTATTGCAACCAATCAACGATCGGTTTCTTCGGCGTCTGTGGTTACGAGTGCACAAATCCAAGATATTTTTGAGTCAAGATGGTCAAGATAGCCCAAAACGGAGGAAAAACTTTAAAAGAAGAAGCGCCTGTATTAAGAAAGAATGATACATGATATGTTCTAAAATAATCCATGTATTGTACCTGGTCAGCTGCTGTGAGAAACGCAACCGAGTTCACCTGAAGCTGCTGGTTATTCGACTCATCCTAAAGGAGTGAAGAGTCGGCTGATATCTGGTCTGCTGTAGAATTCTGTATTACATTCCATATAAACATACATTCCATAAACTTACGTTACCGCTAGCCTTCATCACACATAAGTGATTTTCGTGCGATACTGTCAGTGCATTAGACGGTGAATCGTCACTGAGGTGTCCCTAAAGCAAGGCCGTGCTACGTACCTCTAGAGCATTATGGTAAAGCCCACGGCGAAATGAGGTGATTGTATTTACAACCAAGAGAAAACCTCGTAAAAGTCAAGAAAGAAGCTATTGACTCTTCCTGGTTGTTTTATCACAGAAGCTAAGAATAAGGTAATAACCCTAGGCAACTCCTTGCAAATGAAAAACTAAACCCGTGAGGAGCCAAAATACCTCTTTCGCCGTGGTATCCTCTCTCCTACGATAATTTGGGTATTGCTGTTCCAGTTAACTCGTCACTCAACCAAGCCAATCAGATTCGTGGAATGTGGTGAACTTTCAAAATGAAGTTTGCGGTTTTAAAAACTGTAATAATTCCTGGTAATCGTCACTGAACTGTCTGTTAAACAACAAAGTGTAAAATGTATGGTGTCTAAGATTTTTTGACAGGAAAAAAAGCATTTGAGGTTTGATATCATCTAAAGGGAGAAAACAAAGGGGTTACATTTAAATAAATCCCTATTTTTGTTTTATTAAAGTATGATGCTCCAAGGAGCCATACAATTCTTTTCTGAAGGTTTTATTGCTAATAGGGAAGGTTTTCACTCAAGAGAGAGACAACTATTTATCCAAAGAATGCATTCATCTCCGGCGCCCCCACAAAACGCAGGTCCATACTGACAGCTTGGTGAGCTTGATTTATAGTGAAGAATGAGTTATCAGGAAAGTGAGGTCCTACTAATTTAGGTCATAGTCAGCTCGGTGGGGTGTTGGACAGCAGGCACTAAGTTATTCCCGGAATTCACCTTTGATGCCTTAGCTATTTAACCTATAGAGTTCAGCGGTGAAAAGTTCTCAAAATTATACAGCATAGTATGAGCACAATCTTTCTTTACAAGGATATTAGCATATGAAAAAACTTAATGATCGTAGGGTGAAGATAATATGCCGTGCCCTACGTAGCAACGCTACTCTGGCCTTTCTAGGGATGTAGTAGTCCCTTAGATGGGTCAGTAAACTGAGAGTGTATTGTTGAAGAAAATCCCCATTTATTTCCTTTAGCCAGCAGACATCATAACATATGACGGAGCACAGTAAAACACCCACTCCATAAATAACTAGATGTCCCTAAACACACCGATTTAGGAAACAGCCGCTTCGTTTCTGACGGTTATGGAATGCCTCCAACAGAAATGATGCACGCAGTTGTGATTGAGATGAACCAGAAGTATAAACCAACTTGACACGGTTTGGCAAGTGCATTTTGATCACGTTGAAAACTACACGCTCTGTGACAATTTCTGTGATATTTTATTTTACGCTGGAGAAGAGAGAGAGAGTATTCTCAGAAATTTGAAGATTTGATCAATAGTTCATGGTGACCCGACGTAATCTGCTTAGAATATCATGTTGTGACAGTCAGGTTTCCACTAAACAAATTATATGATTTTTGGTAGATTGCTACTAATTTATCGCAAGTATTAAGAAAGTAGGGTGATGCAGTTGCCGGTTTACAATAATTTCCATGATAGAACCCCCCCCCCTCCCCGGAGAGGAACGTTTTCGTAATGCAAGCAGATTTCCAAGCTCGGCGAGCAGATCAACACGTATCTAATCAGCAGTCACGTGGTTTTCTTGGTGGACAAACCAGAAAAGCGTCGGTCGTTCAGGGATAGAAGCCATTCTTGGTGTAAAGGTGTGTGCCACTAGTAAAACATGCGAGTAGTATTTAGTGAAGTGTGAAAGCATCATTCCTGCGTCTGATAAAATGTTGACATGGAAATTATTTCACAGGTTTGCATTTTTTGTTTCTTACTTTTTGGTATTCAGACAACGTTCAGGAAAGTCCGGGAAGATGTTTGAGGATGTTCATATCAGATGGCTCATACCCGTCCAGTTTGTGTTGACCAACAGATAACTCCGCACCAAGAGATGCACTTCATTTCAAGGATACCAGAATTGTACCATGGGGTTGAAGTTTGTAATACGGAAGACAAACAGTTGCTTTTTCTCAAACGATAGTGTAAATGCACTGGTTGCATACTTTACATCTCGAAGAAAAACTCGAAATGGTACATCTGTAACGCCCTTTCGGTGCCTAGCTGCCGTGCCACCCGGAGGAAGCACGAGGGCCTGACTACTGTCAGGTCGCCCAAGCCTAGACAGGGTAAGTCGAGAGGATTAGGTTGGGTTCGAACCACGCACCTTCCGGTCAGCAAATTCGCGTTTTAACCAGTGAACTATCTCACCCCAGTTTAAATCTGAACGTATCTAAATATTAGACCGAAGCTGAATGGAACATCAGATCATGTTGTTATAATTTTTTAATTAGCTGGATATAATCCGAAACAATTACTTTTCTTAAAAAGCGAATCCATTACCCGATGAAAGTTTTTATTCTTTCACAATTTAAACTTGGCGTGAGCTCGTTGACTTTGCTCTGTTGGTGGTGTCCTAGAAACATGTAAAACAAGTGAAGTTGGTTTCCTTCAGCAGCCAGACTATTATTTGTTTGACTCCATACCGTTGTCTTTATTTCCTTATTATGTAAAATACGTAGAATTAGGCGGACATTTGCGTCCAGCATTCGTTTCTGTGGGACTTGCATACATCTGTTCCCTCAGGCACGTCGCTCCCCTTATGACTGGGCATTCCTTCAGGGTGGTACATAGTCTGACCTGGAATCGAAGGCACCCAGAATGGCATTGTACTTGTTCAGAGGTCATGCGATCAGCGTCACTTCGCTATACGTGTGATTCCTAGTTGACCGGTGTTTCTGACCCGCGTGTCCGATAGTTGCGTGCATCCTGAAGCGCATGCGATAGGGCGCTATGATTGTCTGTCTCAATAGTGATACCTCGACTACTCAAAATACGAATGTCTCTATCAAGCCCTTCAGAACCCTGGGTTGAAAAGCGGCAGAGTGTGACTGTGGTCATACTGCCCCATTTTTCTAGACAATCAATGTTACACGAAGACCATGCGTCTTGAAACTATTCGGTGGCTAGAAAATTTGAGTGGATGGAACGGTAGACGTCCGGTTTACATTGAACGAACGCCGGGACTGCATGGAGTCTCAGTAACTTCGCTAATATGACTCAACCCCAATCTTAGCAACTCCCAATTCCAGCGCCTTAGAAAGCAACTAATAATGAGGCAGTTCAGCAATGCTCATAGGGGTCCAGAACTCGGGAGGTACAGGCTAAATGGTTGGGCCGATCAGGCTGGAATCTCATTTCACAAGTGCTTTAAAGCCGTACTCACCAGATCCTACACTGGCGGCAATCACCAAGCTGAAGAACAAACAATTTTGACGGACGGTCGGTGTACAGCATTGAAAACCTCAGATCAGCCATTCACTGGGTTATGATATCCAAAGACTGGGTGTCTGCGCCATCAGTGTCCTGGTCCAAAAAGCGATAACAGCACTCCTCACTAAGACAGTTATGGTGCGACGACAGACCACGCAGTCTGTTAGTAGGGACATCATCCCATACTGATTGGGGATACCTTCAAACAAAACGTGCGACTTGAGGTGACTTTTTCGGTTTCCGCAAATGGTTTGAGAAAAAAGTAACCGCTGGGTAGTGTTTTACATATAAATTTGATTGGTGCTTATGATACGGGGTTCAAATTTGGAAGGAATGCTTTAAACAACTGCCTAAGCAGTCTTGAATCAAAGCTAATGACCTTCAGGCAAACCGAAATTCAATATCGGTTTAATCATCAAACAGCTGAATGTTAACAAAGCCACAAAAGGCGGGATGCCATCTAGTTTCTAAAACCTACCTGGTTGGCAGTTTCAGTTGTCTTCAAAAATAGTTTTTTGGAGAACAGAAGCCGGCTTCTTAGAATGCCGCATTTAAATCTCACTAGTCTACCCCGAAAAGAAACAGAACAATCTGTATTAGCTGTAGGCGAACTGGTTGAATAATTTGCAGATGTTCATTTGCAATGTCTCTAGCAACCAGAGTTCCATGTTAATCGTTTTCATCCTGAATATGACCGTGACGAGTTAAGGTTTGCCTTACAGTGAACCTAAAATCGCCAACAAAACCCTAATCCACTGTACCCCGTAACAGCCGATTTGTTATCCTGGGAAGACAATTAGAGATGTATAGTTAAAGGCGATAAGGACCAACTGGGGTTTCACATGACCTGCGGATCTCTTTAGCCAATCATGAATTGTAGTGCATGCGGACCTGGCAGTCAGTCGCTACTTGTCAACTCAATTTGTCATGAAAGATAGTTGCCGTATGATACAACAGCACGGTTTCATTAATAATCGTGCCCGCCAAATTACTCTTGCTATGATCCGGTAAATTCTATCAGCTGATTCTGAACTGTAGAAACTCTACGTAGTCAAACTCAGAGTGTCGTGTCAGATCTTTACGATAGAAAACATCATGTACTTTGAATTTTGTTAACTTTAGGAGATCGTACCAACATGTACGTCAGGTACATGGCCACAGAAACAGTGACGGATCAGACCCCAGTTAAATCACTATATATAAGCATAATTCACAACCGGTTGCACGAAGATGTAGGTAATCGCTTACTATCAGATAGTTAATTCAAGCTCAGGTTTAGGTAAAAAAAACCCTCAATAATCTTAGAGTTCAAGCCGGTTTGCAGTCATTTGCTCATCCATGTTGGCTACAGCCTAGGTAAGAACCACGACTTCCCTTTGCAGCAGCCAGAATTCTCTTAGCCAGCAGTTTTGCTCGTGTCCACTTAAAACCAAACCGGTGTTTTTTTATCAACCTGGTAGTCAATCTAGTCAACTTCGTCAACCCTGCAAGGAAAGACTTTCTTCAAACTACGAATAAAGTTGCGGTTTGCGAAGACCAGTGAAATGCAAAAGGACACATATTCTAGGTTACCAACTGCCTTTCATTAGACTGCGGGGAAGAAAGTTTATAGGTACTTCCGCTAGCTCAAGGAGGGCACGGAATAGGATGAAAAACACGGATGAGAAACATCTCAACGTTGGTTTTATGTCCAAAAAGTGTTCTGAATTCACTTTTCAATATTGATTCTAGCAGTTTCATTGCCTTTCACAACGGAAAGGCAGCAAAATCACCCAGCGGACGCCAGCCTACCAGACTGTCCAGTTAAAATCTCTTATAAATACCGTCAGTGAGTTGCGGAATTTACGACGCCGGGATAAGATCTGGATCCCCATATGTGCAAACGTTTGCGAAACCCAGTGATGCGGGATTGAAGAAATTTGATGTCATTCCAGGTTTATGCCATCAGATGTGAGGTATCTTCAGGCTTTTCTACCATTGACACCTTAAAAATTTAGCTGGGATCGGCTGAAACCAGAGAATTCGGAAAGGAAACGTGTGTTTGGTGGAGCAGATGGCACTTCACTCAAGAATGTATCCGGTACTGCAAGCTAAGATGGATGGGCCATGTGTTACTTATGCCGAGAACAGCGTGGTTTCTCGTGCCAGAATTTGACGCGATAGAAGAGATTGAAAGATATAACGAAAAGTTTGGTCACCGTTAGTGTTATTCGCCTTTCAGGATGCGGTTAACGTGACACTTCCAGTGCTTGGCTGAAGACACTGAAGGAAATGACGTCTAGTCAATGTTTGCGGCGTTCACGCTATCAGTTTCTATCCATGTTGTCTGACTGGGTGTTGAAGGTGTCGACACCCCGAATGTTTATGGTAGGTTAGCGCCATTTCCTCCTCATTGTCCCGTCTTTTTCCTCTTTCCGTTATAAGGTTTTACTCAACTAAGTTTGTATGGTCGTAAGTCAAAGTCCTCGTCTGGTTTTACAGTCAGTGATGATGACGCATCATCAGAATAATCGGCACTAGCAAAAGCAACCACCATAAAACTAAGAAACTCTATGTTCCGCGTTTAAAGTCGTGCGGTCTTAGCAGTCCTTCAGGTTTAAGATGGAACAGATTCACTTGGGAATTCATACGAGCAGCCGATGTCAACTGACTCAGGGTGCTATCCATCCAGTCCCAAAAACAACCACCTGTGAGCGAAAAAAATCAATGTGGAAACGTCTATTCTGGACAGCAATATACTTGAAGTTTAACAAAATACCTGTCAGATTTGTAAATATAGAGGTCCAAAAGAGCTTCAGCTAGAAGACTGTGTAAAACAGAATTCTGTAGTGTACCATTCTGTGGACTTTTGGCTGAAGAGTCAAGTCCTTACAGTAATAATTTAATTCCATTGAAGAGATGACACCATAGAAAGGGAGTCTTCGGCACGCTTGGGGAGTGACCACATGTTTGAGACAAGGCCATAGTTTATCATAGCTGACAGGAAACAGTGTTGTAAGCCTTCACTGCATTTTAAAGTGTTTCATTTGTATGTTTTTATTCCTTCGTCGTAAATTCCAGCTACTTTCCCATTCATTGTATGAATTGGAAGACCCCAAGCAACAGCCACTAATTCATCCATCCAATCGCATCAACAGTAAACTCCTATGTACTTTTGCATACATAAACAACTCGTGGATGCATTTCCCCTTTTGGTGTCGAACATGACGTGAAGTTGTGCAAAATTAGCAAATGTCTGACTACCGTAATATTTGGATCATTGTGGAGTTATGCTGGCGGTAGCGAATTTGCGATAACATGGCTTGTAAGTGGACAGTGAGTTGTGAAGCATACTGTATAGATCAGTGGAGACGGGAAAGCCCTTCAGTTCAGAAGAGATGTGTTACACGCGTGAAAATCCAACACCTTCCAAAACGAGCGTTACCCAAACTAGTAAACCAATCGCGGCGGCAGGCCATGACGTGACTTTACACTGAGTGCTTTCAACCTTACTACTCTCGGTCCTACGCGACCTCTTGGTAGACATCAGCATCATTCATTTGGATATAACTGGGGGCGTCACAGGTCATGGCGCGTATCCGTCCGATCAAAGTGGCTGATATACTGCCACGTTTTACAATGACCACTAAGCTAAAATTTGTTTGTTATCATGCACTAAACCCATTATATTTAGCACGATTTGCCTGGATAACGGACCAGTCTCAGTAATAGTGTCAAAGCTCAAAACTTGCTCAGAAGTGATAACTTCAACTTTAGATAAGGCATTGTCCATTCCCCTTGAAGCCTTATGAGGTGTGAGGGGTTAAGCAACCTTACATCTTATCCCTTTTTAAATTTTATAGTATAATAATCGTAGTAGTTCTTTTGCAACTGAATGAAGATGTGACGACCATTCATGGCGAAGGTGGTCTCTGGAAGAGGGGAGCGTATCAAGCCACAGAGGTTCTACTTACCCCAATGGATTTATTATACATTTTGTTCATATTCACACCACTCTCCTTTGAACGGTCGTCCTCCTGTTCTGGCGTAATTATTCCGGTGAGTCCACACCAAAGGGAAGCACTGGACTCGAGTTTCGCTCTTATTAGAGCTCATCAGCAGTGCATATCCAGTGGTCGTGCCGGGATTTGAACCCCGGACATCTGACATGCGAGGCGAGCGTGTTACCACTACTCCACCAACACACGTTGGACGCATCTGAACTTTCACGTCTGAGTAGTTTTTAGTTTTTATGAATCACTTCGTTTCGATAAAGCTGATGTACCTGAGGACTCAATGGAAACAGTGGATGTTGAAAACCGTCCGATACTACTCATAGAAAAAAAGAGCGATTTTGCAGTGGAATCCCGAGGCAGTGTGTGTGTTGTATGGGGTTCTATGGACTACGAGACACTCCGTCGGTTAGCCAGTTCTAGCAGTCTCATTTCGCAGATGAGCTCAAACGTTTACATTTAAACAGGGATAGCTTTTCGCAGCTTCTCGGTTTACACCAACAAGATGAGCTACATACAAAGCAAGGACTCTCTCAGGCTATCTACAAATTTTGAACAGTCTCCTATGCTACTTATTCCAAACAGTCCACCTTTTACTTGAAAACATTTTAATGAGCAAACTCAATTTGAAAAATACTGGGAAGGTTTAATGTGGATCAATTTTTTTCTGTCCGTGATTTAATCCGTTTCACTCACTTCACCAAGCTCGCTTCACCAAACTTTATCCAATAAACAAAAAGTTTGCTCTCTATTTAACCTTATGACTGTCCGGTAAAATCAACGTTTTTTGGCTGTCAAAATAAACCTTTTCATTATGACAAATTCAGCGCTAACTCCTTCAGGCAAAACGCCGGGGGAAAACCGGATTTTGCAAAATCTGCCCAAGTTAATCTTATATTCAGCATTTGTCCAACAATACGATATGAGGTGCACGTGAAGAGCTCTCAGCTCACAAGGGTCAGTTGTTAGGAAACAACATCCATTTGAGCATTCAAACCTTGAAAATTCCTGCCTTTTTGCGTCCACTACGATTAAGTTTGCACTGCAACCCGTTAGTTCTAACTGCAATCTGTTAGTACATGAAAGGTGAATTGGTTGTGTGCAAAAAATTGTACGCCACCCATATGCTTCCAGTCAATTAAAAAAATCTGGTGTGAACCTCTTTCAAAAGTTTTTTTTAGCTAAAATGAACAGAAACTCTGAACGGGATCTAATTATCGTTTTCACGAAAGGCTCAAGTGAATGCCTCGTCTTCAGCAACGTTGTGAGTAGTGTTCTTCATGAAAATATACTGCGATTTCTGGAATATCGTGCCAACTGAAACACGAAGCGGTCTGTGTGCAGCACATTCAGCTGAAGAACATCATAAACGAGAGTTTCAGTTGAGTCTTTCGTGAAAACCAAATTGCTTTGCAAGCGAGTGTATTTCTCAAAATTAGTCAGTCCAATTTGGGTTCAAGTTGAACACAAGGTTGACGAAAACTTGGGGATTGCGCCTATCTGATGAACCACAAGAAAGATGAAACTGGTCGTGGGCTGTCGATGAGTTTTCAGCAACCTTGTGAGTAGGGACCTGATGGTGTTTATAACATCAAACTACTCGCCATTAACTGACTACTTTCACCTCTGTCATAAAAATTGATTGAACTTGAAACTGCCCGGGTTGTACACCTCTGAAATTCCTATACAAACCCCCAGAGGAACAGAGTTCTAACTCCTCACTTCAATCTGTTTCGGGGTCATTTTTACGTCGCGAGTATGTGCTTCCCCTTGCTGTGCCACCAATCGGCACCTGACTGCTAACAACGCTTATGTTAAATGAAATCTCGGCGTTTTTGAACATCAGGTAGGGAAAAAACACTGAACGGGAAGGATGGGAGCTCAGTAAGTAAAAACAGATGATAGATTTAGGTTTGTCCGGCCGCATCTGGTGAAGTCAGCTCACCGTAACTGAGTATCAGTTGAAGAAGACTCTGGAGTGATAGGAAAAACCGGTTTTAAGAAGGTTGGCTTTATGCCTACTTTGTTACTGAGTTCAGTACGACCTAGTCCAGGCTGCTGTCTAGTTTCAGTTCACGTCTGACATGATGACATCTTTAAGTATGTAGAAAGCTGTGTTGCATGAATATACAGTTTGATTGTTCCCCGATGTAAAACAAAAACTGCTTTTCAAGTACAGGCCGCTCGCATTTATTTGTGGGCCCATATACTACTGGATTAACTAGTTCTCCTTGTTTATACGCAATGCCCTACTCATAAGGCTGCTGAAAATTCTTCGACAGCCCACTACTGGTTTCACCCTTCTTGGGGCTCATCAGGTAAGCACAGTCCCCGAGTTTCCGTAAACCGTATGTTCTACATGAACTCAAATTGGACTGAGTTCGATAAATACACCCATTTGAAAATCAATTTGGTTTTGCGAGAGACTCACCTGGAACCCCGGAAAAAGTCGCAAACGAGAGATTCAGCTGGGTTTCAGATGAGCCTCTCGCAAAGCCAAATTGATTTGCAAATGAGTGTATTTATCGAAGTTCTCCTTGCTGTTTTTTCCTGCTACCGTGATGGTTTCTACGAAAGGTTTGACCTGCATCATGACAGAGGACCTATCTGCTCCTTTTCGGGTTCCCTTCAATTAAGAGCGTTTATGTACTTCCACAAAACTTGATTACGATTTTGTTAACAACATTTCTTCGATAGACCACACTACTCACAAGGCTGCTGAAAACTATCCGACAGTTCATCGTCGTTTATGGACTTCTTCTGGGTAATCAGGTAGGTTCAGTCCTTAGGTTTCCATCAATCTTATGTTCCACATGAACAACAAAAAGTATGCAGCTGGCGAAGAACATTTATTTGCAAATTAACCTAACTGGTATGCAGATAAGCGTAGTTCGCAAATTTGAGACAAATTGGGTTCAAGTAAAACATGAAGTTGAGGAAAACTAGGAAACTGATCCTATCTGATGAGCTCCAAGAAGATAAGACCACATAAGGACTGTCGCTGGGTTTTTGGCAAACTTGTGTGTTTTTCGGAAAATTATACAGTGATATCTCGAATGTAGTACAACTGAAACATAAAGCGGCCTTTGTACAACAAATTTAGTTGATCCTCATAAACGAAAGAGTGAGCTGGAGGTTAGCTGAGTACACCAAAACGAATGACCTCACTGCACCCATGCGTACCACACTTGGCACTCCATCTAAATGCACTCGTATCCTTTGCCAGGAACAATGCGAGGTTAAACTGTCCAAACACAATCGGAATACATCCAGGGTTGCCGAAACGGACTGGTAGCCGACCTAATGAAGACTCAATTAACACTATTTCCTCTCAGTGCACTATAACCATGGACAGGCTATTCTCACCTCTGTTAATCTTCTGGATTTTAGCTTTATTAAATACGGCAGTTTTCAAGAAGTAATCGCTCACAAGGTTTCTGACAAATCTTTGTGAGCCCACAACCGGTTCCTTCCTTCTTAGAGGTCATCAAGTAGGCGCAGTCCCGGAGTTTCCGTCAATCTTATGTTCTAATTGAACACAGATTGCATGAGATCTCATGAGCAAACTTACTTAAATACCGATTTGGATTTTACGGGGGACTCAACAGAAATCTATCTGAATCTCTCGTTTATAACTACCTGATGAGCCCTAAGAAGAATAGAACCGTTCTTGGGCTATCAACGAGTTTTCAGCAAACTTGTGAGTAGTTTCGTTCAAGAAAATATACAGCGATATCTCGAATATCGTGCCAAGTGGAATTTCAAGCGGCGCTTGTGTATCACATTCGGTTGAATAATATTGAAAAAGACAGATTCAGCTTGGATTCTTTCGGACCCCCCTCCCCCGCGAAAACCATATTAGTGTGCAACTGAATGTGTTCGACGACGGATTTCTACTTCCCTTGCTGAAGCATCAGGGGACATTAGGAAAATAGGTAACCAATGAGCTGGACGGAAGCAGAAATCCACCTGCTGTACAGAATTCACTTTGATAATTTGCCCTGCACCAAACATCGTCGTGATATACGAACAGCCCCCCGGCAACTAATTCCCATTGTGTTCAAATTTCGGGTGGACGACTTTGGCCCAAATCGGCCCATTTGAGAGATTAAGTAGCTCAACATATCCATAAATGTTTTTGCGGTTCCAAAATTGTGTACTACATAGCAAGGTGCACAGAAGGGGGCCAAACGATGCTTTGGAACCTGTGTTACATCCTACTCCAGTAATCAAGTTGTGTGCACGGATATTCCAAGCGGACCCAGTGAAGGCATATTTAGTCAGACTTTCATTTGTAAAAAAATATCTGATTGTCAAAGAATAGCCAAAACAATTTCGATGCTTAGGAACGTGCCTCAGAAACATCGATCGATTACCCGCCCACTGGTGTTTCTAGAGTTAACTAATGTTTGATGTTACTGACGCTGAGAGGATTCATACCGGATACAAACAATCTCAATGTACACTGAAAGTTGTCGGGCATGTTTCACATCATCAACACTCGACAGAGAGTCCAAAACGTGCAGTTTTACTCGAACGCGTTTGGCAGTCTCAATCAAGGTTCTCTGCTATAGCCATGGACGAGACGATGAAGGTTATAATTGACTATTCCGCCAACCGAAACCTGGTTCAAGTGTCTAAATAACCATACATTCTCACTGTGCTCAAATCATCTTCGGTTTTGTCCCGTATGTCCTTGGCTTGCCCCGTCCTGATTCTGTCGGCTGATGTAAGCAGGCTGATGACATCAAGAATGGATTTCACTATCTCATTTCTGAAATTCTCTCACAAGGGATTGAAGTGGATTGTTTGTTCGGTCAAAATCTTCCCTTTTTTCCCAGTAGTTCGAAATATCAGGACGTCATATTCTTCAGTGATGCTGGTCGGTTCAGGCTTTAAGCAGCGGCTGTTATCAGCATTCATTCCGGCTGTAGAGAAAGGCTCACTTGGGAAGTTTCTAACACAGGGCGTACGGCTTGACACGCATCGCAAATCGCGGTTTTTAAAACCTGATGATGATGATTCTCTCCGAAGATATATCCGGAAAACATCGGGCGACATAACCGCTCGTTTCATCATTACATCCATTGAAGAGATTATCACCTACTTTTACATGTTTCAAAAACAACAAAAGCAACATTCGTAATGCACTACTCATACGGTTGCTGAAAATTCGTCGATAGCCCACGACCTGGTAACACCACAAACGAGAGATTCAGCTATTTTCCAGGTAAGTCTCTCACAAAACCAAATTTGTTTGCAAATGAGTGTATTTCTCTAACAAGAGCAACAATTTATCGCTGATCATTCTACTCTGATAGCTTGTTTCTAACCTTTCCATTTCAGTCCATTGATTTGCAAAAAGAGTACAAATGTGCCGTAACCGAAAAAAAAACAAAAGAAAAATAGTTCCTAGACTCCCATCTATGCAACTGAGTACCACTCACAGTATATTACTTTGAAACCAGTCCTGGTGACCATTTTCAGACTCAGTGAGAAAATAGAACACATTTTTTATCAACGGCTAGTGACAGTTAACCATTGGGGAGATGCACCAACCCATAGAACGAAAGGCGAGCAAAAGGACGTCTGCCAAAACGAATCTACACAATCCTGGTTAAATTTCACTTTTAACGCCTAGTAGGCAAAAATCAAACCATCAGTCGGTAGGTCCCTGGTTGAAATGGGACGCAGATTTCGTCTTTCACAATACGTCCGATCAGATGGATTATAGTTCTCTGAAGCGGAAGGGTTTAGCTGGCTCCTCTATTGCACTGTGTGCTCAGGAACACTTGAAAGCTATTGTGAGGCTAACTTGGTTCCAATAATTGAATGTTTGCATGTAGACGATAAGGTCAGGCACGTAATCCATCATTTTACTGAAATACACTCAGTTTCATACTAATTTGGTTTTGCCGGGAGACTCGCTTGGAACCCAGCTGAATCTCTCGTTTATGATGTTCATAGGCAATTGAATGTGTTGCACCGGGCCACCTCATGCTTCATTTGGCACGATATTCGAGATATCGCGATACATTGTGTAAGCGTAATACAATACTCATACGGTTGCTGAAAACTCTACAACAGCCCATCACCAGTTTTGCTCATCTTGAGGTTCATCAGATAGGTGCAGCCCCCGAGTTTCCGTCAACCTTATGTTCTAGCTGAATCCATATTGCACGGAAGTAACAACATCATAATCAAGAGTTTCAGCTGAGTTCCAGGTGAGCCTCCCGTCAAAACCAAACTGGTATGCAATTGAGCGTATTTCGCTAATCTCGTGCAGTTTGGGTTTCGTTTTTTCAGACTAGGAATTATGAAACTGCTCTGGTTTATTTCGGAGGTCCATCTGAGCAAACCAACCAGAAATAATCTGTTGCGCCAGATGTTCTCTCCTGAGGGCGGATTCTTCAGAGAGGGGTACTTAGCATTGAATAGCGAGTTTGAATGCTGGTCGAATAAATGTTGATCTGTTCCTAGGGCTTGGTGATTAGAAGGCAATCGTTTGCCATCAACCAAGGGGACTTCCCTGCACGGTTTCTGATGTCTCAACAAACAGGTCGGCAAAACCCGGAACCACAACCGGGAAACGTCCCAGGCACATTGTCAAGATAGCGTGAGAGGGAATCCCCAAAATATCCAAAACCTCTCTCTTGTGTGTCACAGTCGGTCGTAAACTAGCGAATTCACCACTGACCTTTTTGACCTTCCGTATAGTTCAGTAATTCTCCGGTTAAGTTTGCATTTCATCATATCTCACATTAACTTCACCTGTATATGTATGTCTCATCCAAATAAACCCTCAATTCTACCAGGAAAGAGGTGTCCAGAGATGTACTTTCAGTCTCAAAAACACAACAACACTTCTTCCAAGTTCCACTATTGATCGACTGTCACAAAATATGTATGTTCTATTGCCTTTGTGCACTGGTCGTTTAGGTAGTCCGGAGCAGTACCAAATCAAACCTGGCATGGCACCAAAGGCATGGTGATTGATGTGCCACCCAAGTTGGGTGTGATTACTCTCAGGTACAATCTTGTTTCGTGTTTTTCAGAACTTCTCATGAAATCTAGGCAAGTTTCCTGATATAACGGGTCTCAACTACAGCTCAAGAAAGCTCAGCGACTAAGGTGCGAATTCATCGATCGGAATGTCCTTGGTTCGAACCCAACTTCTGCATTTTGACTGCTCCTGTCTAGGTTCGGGCGGCCTGGCAGCAACGCACGAAATGGTGTTACAGCTAAAGTAGCATGATAATTTGTTTTATTTATTAGCCACGCATCCAGCAGGCGTAACTGACTACGATTCCAAATAACCAGATTGGAACAAACCAGTGATTGTACGGAAAAGCTCCTATCTAACCTTCAACTAGGGGAAGCAGCTCATCGCTTTCACATCCGTTTTGGAAAGGAAGTTCTACAGGGCTCATCTGCTTGGTGCTTTGTTACCTACTTGGGATGCATGAAGGGGTATAGATGGAACGGGTCTTGTGAACTCCGGCGGGCGTTTACAAGCCGCAGGCCCCACGTTTATACGTCCCTCTTCAAAGGGATTGGATAACTGGTTCGGCTAAAATCATTTCAAACAACAAGGGAGATAGCTACTTGACTGAGCTCACATTATGCAAGAAACTGTCAAAAGACGGTTCGGTCGTCAATCGTGCAAAAAGTTTGTCAAGAAACGTTTGTTGCTGAGATCTCTCCCTTGTAAAGGAATCCAAAAGAACATGCGCCAGTTCCCCACCTGAAACCCAAGATTTCAGCCAATTAGCATCTCTGGGTGGTTGGAAGTCAGACAAGATAAAATCCGACAGGTCGCTGGCCGAGGCTCACACCAGACGGCCGAAGTCTTTTAGCAGTACCCGTAAGCTACTCCTAAAGGTTTTGATTTGTATACAGCAACCGTAGGAATTTCTGCTTATTGACGAATAACTTTGCCATTACAGCTCACCTCAGTCCACATACAACCTGCGTTCATCTGGTAGAGCCAACCTCTTCCAAAGACATGTAATTTGAGGCTCAATATACCCCGTGACCAATAATGCACGGGTGGCTACGGGATGGCACACCTAATATTCACCCCCACTACAATTACTGGACGTAATTTAGTTAGATTATTTTTCACTTGAGCTTTCATCCTGTAAATGCAGTCACTCTGTGTCGAAGAGCTGAAGAGCTTCGTACAGCTCTAGCTTCCTTATTGGGAATTATCAACAGTGTGCGTCTCATGAACATCCATGAAGGTTCTAACGCGTAACCTCATACTATCAACAATCTGTGAGTAGCTCATTGTGAAGGATAATTCACTATTTTACGCAAACCTTCTACCATAGAAAATATCACTGAAGAAGAAATTCAACGTGTGACTACTTGATGTGAATCCGCACTATATTCTACCTAAGCGCGATTGAAACACTTTGCTGATCAACCGCTCAAGGGCAAATGATTCAGTCGTTAACTGTCAACCGGGAGGTTGCGAGTTCCATTCTCTCTGGAAGTTTGTGAGATACGTACTACTGATGATCCCCAACAAGGACAAAATAGCTGTACAGTGCTGCTCGGGTTTTTGGCATAGACTGGGTTTACTTACAGAAGGTTAGCTACGCGAAAAATGTCCGAATATCCTCACAGCAACGAAACTTTATTTTTCCTCGTCCTCGACTGCGAAAGGCACTTACAGGCGAGCTAAAAACACGTAACTAGCCGTAATGTAAATCACTCAAGTCCATACTAGGCTTTGGTTTTCCAATCTGTATGGGAACAATAAATCACAAGCGTTACAAAGACATACGAGAAGTAATGATAGATGGTATAGTGGAGAATAAATTATTTACCGCCAATCGAGCGAAACAGGGCTGATAGTAAGGGCTGGAAGCAGTCACAGATGAATTTGGGGAAGAAGAGTTTTCCTGGCTGATAAGGAAACTCAAGAAGCTTGCATTTCGACTGCATAATCCCTTTCAGCCTACTTGTCACAAGATCTTATTTTTCCCAGTCGCTAAAAATGGGACGCTCAAACAGGTCTGGGTTGTTAGTGATTTTTCTGTCAACTCCCATCAATATCGTCCCTGGCTCTACCTGACTGGGAAGCTCTGACTGGGGGTCTGTCGATCGAAACAACCAAGAGAGTTACTGGGTCGTCATTCGAGGCGTTGGGCAAATCAACTACCTTGCTCAAACAAGATATCTAATAAGAGCGATACTCATATCCAATGCTTCCTTCGTTTAATGTGGACTCACCAGGACAAAAGAACGACTGCTTAACCGATAGTGATGGGATCTTGAAGTTCTGTTTTGTTGCCTGACACGCATGGGGGTGCACAGAGAAGGGATAAATTAACCAATTCCGTGATGGGAGTTCACTCACGTGCCTAGCGATGGATAAACCGTCTGAAGGGGTGCATGATGCAAACAGCTTCAGATAAATACAGGTAAGCTTTGGCCAAGTAAATCGGGTGTGGCTAAAAAACCTGTCCTCTTAAGTGAGGGGAACCTAAAATTCGATTCGTATACCTTACGCGTCGTGAGTTTACCTCAAGTCTGTGCGACTGCTGGGATCCGTTCCGCTAACCTCCAACTTTTTAGTGCAGAAATAGTTTTGACTGTAGCTGGTGTGTATCCAGTAAGATACTCACTGAATAGCTTCGCAGCGGAATCTTGAAACAATCTCTACGTTGCACATCATGCAAAAGAGTATCCGTGGATTCCACTTAGTTTCTAACTTTAACAGTTTTGTCATGCATATGAGCTCAAAGGTATACATGTTCTACTGTTAACTGATTGGCGACTGGTTTTCAATAATCAGTATAGGAAGAGTACAGTAAGCACACAATAACGAGTGGCGGCGTCATGGAGATCGGTAGTGCAAACTATGAACAAATACACACCTCACTAATCTACTGTAGTTAAGTCTTCGTCCCATCAGTGAGGTCAATCTATGCTGAAAAACCGTGAAGCCCAGTACAGTTATTTCATTCTCATTGGGAATTACCAGCATTGCGCATCTTACGAAAATCCAGAGAGTTTTGAACCTGCGAACGGCGACCTTCCGACCAGCAGTTGAACACTTAACCGTTTGGCCACGAGCGGGTGATTAGCTCTCATTTGGACAGGATATAGCGCCACTCATCCATTAACCACAGAAGCCACGTCACGTGATCACGTACTGGACTGATTTTATTATGCAGGCATGCGGTGCTATTATGAAGCTTGCGCGTATTGTCGGTTGACGTTAGTGCTTTGATAATAAACCATTATTTGTTGCTGGTTTTCCCCGTTATGCATCTCTTGTACACTGACTACCAATAAACCTTTTGCGTGCTCGTCTGCCGATCTTATTCCCTCGGGTCTACATTGGCTGTGTAAAATCTATGCATGCGCAGGCATACAGTAGGTCAAGTCCCTGGTTTGTTCACTGAGCTGGGCACTGATGATGTCACCTTGATTGGTGATGAAACGTTCGTAATCAAATTGCCCAGCTCAGCGAACAAACAAACGACCATCTATGCTACCTGAGCTACCAACATGCTTCTCTATAGGTCTATAGGTCACGTTCTGTTGGGATCAAACCTATCCATGTATCTGATAGATGGCGGAGTTTTAAATTCTATCGTAGGTCTGCAGGAGCTTTGCAGAAAGTTAACTGGCTCACTTAAGTGACACTTTGTAGATCCAACCTGCTCCCCGGTTAGTTCCTCACTCATCGAGATAAGCGTGGTTCTACCGCATGCAATTGGACAAGTCAACAATTATTTTAGCGACGAATTTCTGGGACGTTTCCCTCCTAGTTTTACGAATTCAAGATGGACAGTTGCGGGGTTCCTAGAAATCAAACACATGTGACAGTCTCATTGATTACGATGTGGTCTGGTCGGGCAAATACACACAATTAATATAATGGGTTTAGGAAAGAGAAAACTGCAGTACCGATAGGATTTTGTGAATAGGCTTCAATAGTCCTTTCAAATTAATAACATAATGCTCCGCCTTCTGGTGGAAATGCTGTGATGAAGAAGTGCCGTCATTTACCGATAATTTACCGTAAGGTGAGTTTTTCCCGTGTTTTATTCGGCCGGAAAGACGATTTATTCTAATTCACGTACTTCATCGCAACCAAATAAACGTCGGAGGTGCAATGCCTACATACGTTGTCTTTAAAGTTGTCATCAAATCAATATCCTTTTTCACGGATATTTACTCCAGGTTCTGACTTTGTCAGTGGGATGTCTCTCTTCTATGAGTCTCCTCTCACTCTTCTGTTAGGACACCGTCGTCCTTCCTCCAGCGACCTCAGCATATAAGTAAGGACAGATAGGCAAAAGGTTGGATGCGTAATACTCGCTGCATGTTCCGTCTGACGAAGAAAGTGCTGTTTGCTGCTCCAAGCGATTGTCGGCGAAAGGTTGCTGGGCATAATTAGAGTTCGCCTGTCGTAGGTTTGGTTCGCAAACAATGCTGGGTTGATTCCGTTGATGGCGCTTTACTTCTATAGGATGCTCAAATGTGTTTGGTTCGGTGCTGTCCCAAGTTATAGATACCTTCTTCTAGGTCGTCTTCCTTAAACACAAAGTCTCTTTGCAATAAGTTCCCGCCGTTATAAGGGAAACTACTCACAAGGTTGCCCAGAACTCTTGAACAGCCAACGACCAGTTTCGCCCTCCTTTTCCTTTCCACCCTTTACAAAGGCCTCCATACTCCTTTTATGGTAGTTGAGCACCAGTATGCATTGTTGTTCTATTGTTGTCACTGAGGATGGTAATGCCAGATCTGTATATCTAGCCATCAGTAATATAGATTACTCAATACCTTCACTTTGTTTGGATGTTTAAGAAAACTTTGAAGCCACGGTTTTTTAAAGCATGGCACAATGAGTGAGGCCATTTTAAGCGCTGGGTGTATCGCATCAGGGAAACACCTGGCAGCACACGAGGAGTTTTTCTTCACTCATCCTTTTTAAATTTTACCTTCCGTCTAAATGGACCAGTTCGGAAAGATGAGGAGGTATGGACACTTGCTCTACCCCAATTATGTCGGTTGGATACATCCCACGCGAAAGGAAATCACACAAGATGGCGACAAATTGGCCAGTTCGACAAGAAATTTGAGGTGATCTGTCCGAGTGACTGGTACAGACAGAATAGTGCTCTTGTTTGACAGTTGTATCTTATTGAGACGATTTGGCTAACCAGTGAAATTACCCCCTGGTCATCCAGGGTCCCAACAGCTGGAGACGTATTCCATTCCCAAACTGGAATAATTCTGTTTTTCTAAGCATTTATGACTCGTACTCACGTGGGCACGCAGTCGCGATGACTGTATCTTTTACCAGACTGTCACTATTTGTGACGCTTACTAGAATCTTCTCAATATCAAAATGCTTAGGAGTTAGGGCATTCAAGGTCCCCAGAGCAGAGCGGTTTACAATATTTTGGAAGCTGAAGATTTTTGTGGTCGTTTCCAGCCACAGGGGTATGGTATAATATGTCCAAATGAAATGCACGAGTAGAGTTGAGCGTGAAGTCACCAAAAACCCGAGAAGCACTGTAAAGCTGTTTTGTCCTCATTGGGAATCATCCACTGTGCGCATCTCACGAAACTCCTATGCGGTCTCAAACTTTTCGGCTTGTAATTTAAACATTCAAACTTTCGGGCACAAGCGGCTGATCAACAATGGGTTTAACTCCGGACACTTGAACAGGATACATGGCTACTCGTTCTCCAATCACGGAAACCACATCACGTGGTTACGTGTTGACTGGTTCCCTGAGTGACGACTTCTCAAATGGAAGTTTCATCTACTGTATGAATCCAATTTCCATCTGACCTACATAGTAATGGTCAGCAGTGTGACGATATTTAGGTGCTTTAACTTGAGACTTATTCCTTTAAGTGAAAGCAAATCTGTGCTGAAAAGTCGAGAAGCACTGTTCAGCTGTTTCCTTTTTATTGGAAATCATCAGCAGTGCGCATCCTTTAAATCTCTACTGGGTTTCGAACCAACCACTTCATCTGGATAGTAACTGAGTAACTGGCAGTTTGGACGCGAGCGGTGATTCGGCACTGTGCCCAATTCGCCTTTGGACATGATATACAATCACGTAACTGAAATCACGTGGAATTTTCATTCGTCTTGTGAATTATCCCTCAATCTGAGCTACTTAATTTTTGTAAACAGTATGCGGAGAGTTGGGGAATTCAGTTGAGGTTTTCGTCATACAAGACTGATGCAAATCTGGATTTAACTACGAACTGCCGATGGCCAGTAACGCTTACCTTAGAAGTATTTTCCTCCAGGATATCCAGAGTATTCTCCGTTGAGTCAAAGTTCCATCTCGAGGCTTATTTCATTTTTTAACTTTACTTGAACTTTGAATTTTTAAAAGTACTCTAATGGTCAAGACTTACGTGGATTGTTAATTGCCACGTTGTGCTTTTTGCACTTACTTCATTGTCTGATAGAAGAATGGGCCACAGAAGAGTTCCTAAAATGCCAGACCTCATGTTTGACACTGTCGATGCTTGTAGCCCCAGGTTTCAACGGACACTCCGTTTCAGGTTCATTTTTAGAGGATGAAAACTACTCATATGTTACTGAAAACCCTTTGACAGCTCGCGGTCTGTTTTTTTCTTCTTGAAGCTTATCATTATCACCGAGTTTCTGTCCACCTTCTAGCACATTGTTGCTTATGATAGTCTCTAACCATATTCGCTATACAGATGTGTATTTGGTACAGTATTCGATCTATCACTGTGTGTTTTCTTGAGAGCACATTATTCATAGGGCTGCTGAAATATAAGGGGAGGAGTTTATTGAAGAACCTGACAGAAAAAAACAATCGGAGTTACTGTCCAGGTTGTTATTACTACTCAAGTGAGTGTAGTTCACCAAATAGGTACGATTTGGGTTCAAGTAGAGCATAAGCTTGACGGAAACTCGGGAACCGCGCCTTTCTGCTGAGCCCCAGATAGCGCAAAACAGGTCGTGGGCTGTCGAAAAATTATGGGTAGCGTTGCTTCAAGAAACCATACCGCGATGTCCCAACTTAAAAGTAAGGCGGCCTTTTTGTGCCAAATTCAGGTAAGAAATATCGTGAACGAGAGATTCAGCTTGGATTCAGTTGAGTCTCTCGTGGAAAACAACTGGCTGCAAAAGTGAGTGCGTTTGGCCCATCATCATGCCTACCTATCAGTTCTTCGCAGCAAAACTGTTTCCCTCAAGGCGGTCGTGTCAAGGATTTCTGGGAAAACCGTTTTTTCCAATCTCCCAAACGAACATCTTGGACGAGTTGCAACACCCTTTTTACTGCCTAGCTGTCATGTCATGAGAGCTGGAAGCGGAAGATATGAGATACTGCCACGCTGTTCAATCCTCAACAAGGACAATGGAGATGTCACGATTGGGTTAGAACCACTAACCTTGTGGTCACTAAAGTTGCGCCTGAATCATCTCAAGCTGAGCTTGAACGTGAGCATTTCTGCAATGCCAAATTTACACATGCCACTGCTGTAAAGTGCAATCGTTCCGAACGTCCTCTACACAAAGGAATGGTTGCTTTTCTGTACTAGAGCTCGCAGGCAAATTGAAGAAGAGAAAAAGTGACTGTTACCTTTTGTGTTGCGTCCGTGTTTCAATGAATTTGCATTAGCTGCTAAAAATAATCACGATCAATGTGTCCCAGCTGTCTGTCTCTTCTACAGCAACACCAAACGTGTTGAGTTTATTCAGCCTGTAGAGGCACAGGAGGTGTCACTGTTTCTGAAGGCACAAAATCTCCGTCCCTAGTATGCGTAGGATGCATTTTCGTGTTTATCACTTCTGGAATTAATGAGCTTGACAACGTTTCTCGCCCACACACAAGAATCTGCTCCTAATAGCGTGTTTTTTGCATGAAAAACGGAATTAACAATTGGTTTGCCCAGAAAGATTGCACATGACTGGAACATCTCGACTTCCAACTGTTCATTCCATGAAAAATCCAGGCTAGCTGGATGTCCTAAAACCTTTTTTGAAGCGGCATTTTCAGGAAGGTTGGAATAATTTTGAAATGCGCACCACACGGATTTGACGGATAGCGTGATGGTACCATTCACACAGTGGACCAGCTTCACTTTGTCGTCCTCCCAGACACAGCAGTCGACAACACATTCCAAATTTCAGTCAACCCGGCGGGTCGAATAAATACATTCAAGCTTGACTGTTTTCTATTAGTTTCCTGAAACAAACAAGAAATGCTTGGTATTCAGTTCTTTTCCGCTATCACTCACATTAACTCCAGGGACTTCTGTCAAGGTCCGCATAGAAATAAGAATGAACTACTCCATTGTAACCCTTTTGATGGGTAGCTGCTATAGAAGACGGAGAAAACACGAACTGAGAGACTGTCAGACTACTCAGTTCAGAACATCGACGGGCCTTGCGGTCAGGGGGTGCTCGCCCTAACCATTAGGCTATCTAGACCTCAGCATTCAAAACTCCAGCTCATTTCAAATATCTGGCATCTGATCAGGAGAAGGCGTACACCAAAGCTACCAAAGACATACTGATTGTTTATTTTCTTACGCCAGTAATATGAATTACTCTAACCTTTGCGAAGTTTACCGATATTTGCTGGACGAGGACTTAGGGCGTGGTTGATTCGTGCTACAGGCAAGAACTCAGGTTAACTTGTCGCAATAATGGATATCTTTGCAGTGACGGAGCAATGGTTGCTGAGAGGTTGACTAATCTCATTAGATCATGTGTGAGTTCCCCTCTAAAAAGGGTTTGTGCTGTGGTTTTTGTTGCAGAAACCACTGCAACCTTGTGACTAGTTCCATTTAGGAAGATCTACTGTGGTACCTCACGTATTGTACCAACTGGAATATGAGGTGGCCTTTATGCAGCACATTCAGTTGAGGAATACCATAAAAGCGGGATTCATTTGAGTCTTCCGGGAACATCAAATTGATATGCAAATGAGTCTATTTTTTGAAATTTGTTCGATTTGGGTTCAAATGTAACATAAAGTTGACGGAAACACAAGGACTGCGCCTACTTGATGACCCCCAAGAAGGACGAGACCGGTCGCGGGCTGTCCAAAAGTTTGAATCAACCTTGTGAAGAGTTTCTGTCAGGAAAATACACAAATGGTTTTGACAAAGGACTCAGATGAATCCAGCTGAATCTGATGATTAAGAACGTCGTAAACGAGAGTTTCAGCTTTATCCGGCCAAATCTACAGGGAGAGCCAAATTACTGCGTAAATGTGGGCCTTTGGTCAACTAAGCGGAGACTTGTAAAAATAGTGACTGACCCTAAAAGCTTTGCAAACGATTGAAGAGTAGATTTTTTCAAGCGGTTTCAAGCAAACTATTGAGAAACGCAAAATGAATGGAAATTCCGTAAAGCTGTTTTCACGTATACAACTATGAGGTCCTCGCAGAACAACGTGAACTCGTTGTAAACTTTCTTCTGAAAAAGATGGAATCACCTTCACTCACAAGGTTACTAGGAGCGCTCGACCAATCCACTACCAATTCCTACCACCGCTGATAGGCGTAGCCACTGAGTTTTCGTCAAATTCAAGTTCTAACTAAAAGAAGGCTAAATTCGGAGGCCATCTGCAAAGCACGCTAGTTTGCCATTTAAATTCGTTTTAACCGGAAACTCAACTGAATCCAGGTTGAACCTACCGTTCGTGATATTCTGCCAAGAAACTTTATCTCGAATATTGTAACAGCTGAAAACCTGATGCAAAGCTTGTGCACCACACTCAACTGAACACTGTAATAAACGAGAAATTCGGCTAGGATTCAGCCAGGCCTCCCGTAAACATCAAATTAATTTGAAAACTTGTACTGATGTTTACCGATTCTCGACAAGGCCAGGACAATCGTCAGTTCTCTACAGACTTTTGTTTGACATGAACTTCATGCAATGGACTCAGTAAATTTAAAAAAAAATTCCGGTAGTGACCCAACATTTTCTCCCAATTGTACTCATTAATCATTACGATCAATGACAGTGATGGGCGCCACGAAGAACACGTCGGTCAAAATCTGAACCAACTTATTCTACCCCCAAAACAGATTGAGATGAATGCAAATTCCAAAACCTACAGTCAAAAAGGAAAAATAAAACAGGCAAAGGGTTTTTTATTTTCTCCTTGATACATGAAGCCGAATAAATATGGTCTTTCTAGATCACAGTAAGCTAGGATATGGTGTTCGCACTTTAGAAGCCGCATATCTGGGATGAAGGATAGTTTAACACGAATGCAACTGACATCGTCAGGCTGACAGCAATGATGTAATCGTAAAAGTAGTTTTCAACTAAGTATTTGATGCTCATTGCTTCGGAGTCCTGAGTTTCTGGCTCAGAGTTTCTCGACAAAGTATTTCATTTCGTCCTATTGTCATCACAGTACAAGTTGTTGCGCGCAAAAATTTGCATGACTGCGCAAACATGGGTGAAACCGGAAGTCACAACCTCGGAGGTAATTGCGCGTGACTAGTTAACACTAGAGTAGAGAAGATTTTAAATGAGGATTGCTGATGGCTGTTTGATTTTGAGCTAATGTCACTAAACATTCAATCTTGGATCTGCTGCAAACAACGCTCTCTTCCGGACAACTACATCCGGTTCCCATACCAGATGAAAACTGCTAACCGGATCACCAAGAACCTGACAAAATCCCTCTTTCTGATGAAGTGTTTTGCAGATTCTACGATAGTAGGTGTCCAGAAAATGTTTTATAACCAAGGTCATGGAATCAGTAAGTTAAACAGGATACGAAAATTGGAATAGGGGTACAACCCTATCAGCTGTCAAGCAATTATACTAAAAACTGCACAACGGGTGTGGATATCATTGGGAAATTCATATCAACAGAATGAAGTTGCACCTCTCTTCCGATCCGCTGGAATTTAGGTACAATGAGTGGTTTGGAAAGCCGGATCTTAGTGTCTGCGTTATGAATGAATGAGTAGCTGTCACGTAGCGAAAAAAATTTGATAATTTGCTCAACAGCAAAGTAAACCGTTCCAGAATCAGGCTAAATGATTGGTTACTTGTTAGGTGAGATTGAAAAGTGCTAGTGCAAATGACTGCAACTGAACTGTGACACACTGCAACAGCACTACGCAGCTGGACTGGCGACAACACAATTCGCAACAAACCTGGCAAGATGGATGAACCTGAGCGACCAACGCTCAGGACTACCTCACGTCAGTGTGCGATCGCGCGATAATCACTTGTTTGTAGAATAGTTTGTTCATTCGACTTAAAACAACTGTAAGGGAGTGGCGTCAGCCACCATTTTAATACTGATTAAGTGGAGTTGGCAGTGGACTTTGAATTCAAGGTGAAAATTTACATTGTTCAGTGAACTGTATTCTACGACTATTGTTTCCGAAAATTTCAACTAGCTTGGAGTCTATACGTAATGCACTATTCATAAGGTTGCTAAAAACTCTGCGACAGCCCACAACCGGTTTTGCCTTTCTTGGGGCTCATCAGGTAGGTGCAGTCCCCGAGTTTTCGTCAACCTCATGTTCTACTTGAACCCAAACTGGACTGATTTCGATAAATAAACTCATTTGGAAATCAATTTGGTTTTGCGAGAGATTCACCTGAAGCCCAGCTGAATCTCTCGTTTGTGATGTTTCCAGGCGGCCTGGTGCAGCACATTCAGTTGCCTGGAAACATCACAAACGAGAGATTCAGCTGGGTTCCCGGTGGGTCTCTCGCAAAACCAGATTGACTTACAAATGAGTGCATTTATCGATAGCGTGGAGTCGACATTAGTATGTAGCAAGAAAAGGAAACGGGTAAACTGAATTCCGATACTAATATACCTACGTCTGAATCCCGGAGTGCAACAACAAGTCAGCCGTCGACAATGGCTTTGGCCACTTAGAATATGTTTGCTTAAACTTTTGCGAAAGCTTTCAACCAGTGTGTAGATAGCTTGAAATGAGAGACTTATCAGGCCACGCAACGTCAACTGGGATACTGAAGTGCACTACATGGGCAAAAAGGCGTCTTCCGGGTTTTTACTACTCAAAGAACACAGGTTTATTTGACTGTCGTTTCGCTAACTGGGCTACCAAGGACGTATGCCCCCGTCACATTTATGATGTGGTTGATGCCTCACATTTGAAGAGCTGTTTAATTGAAACGCTGCAAAACATAACGTGACCGTAGATATATGGGATTATTCTTTCGTGCCCTTGAAAGCTGCAAAGCAATTCCAACAAGCGATGTTTCGTAGAGACACTTATCACATGATAGAAAATATAGTAACGCATCCGTTATTTGACGAAAGTCGAAATTCTTACCACGGGCCAAATCAGTGGGTATAGTTTACCAAAGCATTTTGTTAAGCGGTGGTCTTCATCGCTCCGAAGTCGGATGCCTCCCTATTTCATTGATTTTGTCGAGGATATCATCGTCATCATCATCATCATCAAAGACAGCAACATCAGTGTTGACACTGATGCTTCTGCCGTACAACCATAAAGTTCGTCTAATTACATATATTTATATAATTATATATTAAAGGTCTTAGAATGAAAAGAAGAGAAAAGGAGTGGGTGAGGGAGGGGACCTAATGCTGGCCTATGTCAAGCATTCTGAGGTGCCTACACCTCCAACCGCTCAATCAGACAATCTGGAAAGAAACTGACAGCATGAACGCCACTGACATCGACTAGCCGCCATTTCTTGCAACGTCTCCAAAAGTTCGAAAGTTCATTGGCGGTAGGTTATAAAATTTCTCTGCAGACTCTGGAGTTCCATTGTGCTTTTATCAACCATTGAGGTATTTGTGTGTGTACTTGCCCACAGACGGCAGGTGAGCCATCCCGCAAGTCTTGCCACCTCAGTTGTTCTCCCTGATCTCAATTTTAGAAAATCATTTCAACTCACCTTTAAGATTTTCAAGTCTCATGACATGGTGTGTTCAGTTACCGGGTACACGGGTTTACTTTACTGCATGGCTTTACTTTGCCTCAGAAAAACATTAACACAAGACTGTTGAAATACGACATTCGTGAAGTCCAAGAAAACTCCACAAAACCAGATGCTGCACAAAACACCGTATTTACTTGCTCCGCATCTTTGGGTGCAAACATCAGATGAGGGCCTTTGGAAACGTCGGTCAGGATGGAAATACCAACGATGTCGCCGGTTTCCACCCTACGTGTGAGCGCACGGCGGCTTACTTAGAGGAAGTTATCCCAGTTTGGAGTTGACCGTGCACGATTGGTATCCGCTTCAGTTGTAGCCAGCAGTCTATTGAAGCTGAAGAATTGTATTGATCAAGCACCTGGTTTCCACATTGAACGGTAGGGTGTTTCAGGTCGCCGAATCCATTGTTGATTCAAGAAGGAAACAAGAACTACATAAAGGTTGAAAGTCGGTTGTTTAGATGCATCGCGACAACTGTGTTGACATTCCATACTAAAAGATCTTGCTTCGCTCTATTTATATGATAATACCTCGTAGTGCACACCTGATAAATGACAGCAAAATACACTCACCGAATCGCGCGCACGGTGATCATAGTTCATAAGGGAAAGTAATTTCTGCATCCAAGACCGTCCACCTGATCGTGGAGATCTGGGCCAGAATGACGCTCAATACATTCACATGATGTCCCCACCCCTTAATTCGTCGACAGGAGGGGCTTGCGGCCAAGCTGGTCTAATTTGGGAAGGCCTTGCGTGAAACGAATTTCCACGAAAGGCTTCAGGGTGAAAAACCGCAGTCGGCGATTCTGCAACAACTTGATTTACAGGCGATAATTCTGACCTTGCCACATGCGCTCTTTCTGGACATGTACTTTTGTCAGAACAACAGTTTTATCGTCCCTGCTGCTCACTCGGCTGACCTAGTTCCTAACACGACAGGCAGATCAAACCATCTGTCGGATTTGGCGAGTCAAGTCATCGACATGCCAATGTCGACTTCAGAATCGTCCAGCCGGAAACGATCCAGGTTCTTTGGAACCTGTAAAACTCTCTACAACTCCGAGTGCCTCTCCCTGGATTGTAAGTGGCGTGTACAGTGACCGAATGTCCGGGTGCATGACCTCGCACTTTGTGGGCGCATAGTACATGCAAAATGGCTTTGGTTAGTTCATTAAAAAAACACCTGCGCCTTTCCCTTCAAGGATGAGAACGATATCGTCCGCCTATTCCAGATAGACAGGGTCTTCTTCAGCGGCTATTTGAATACCGGGGTTTTGAAGATCTTCCAACGTTCGTCTCATTATCTCATTGATCGCAAAATTAACTAGGAACGGAGAGAGTGAAAACCCGTGACGGTCATCGCTTTGTGTACGGAAGCTTTTGGAGGACTCTCTGTATAATTCCACGCGCCCAAAAGTCCGCGAGTGCAAGGAACTTATAATGTTCTCAAACTTGCGGGACAAGCGTGTTAAGGAGAACAGACCGGTCAACCAATTCGAATGCCGTTTGGAAATCCAGGACTAATAAATCTGCATGTGTGACGCAGTTCCAGTACCTGACGGAGTGTGATTTGGCCAATGCAACCCATCTCAGACCGGAATCCCGCATGCTGCTCTCGAATCAGTGTTTCATGAGCCATCATTTAGGGACGAAGGTCAAGTGAGGCTAACAGTCTCGTTACGATCGGGGTCAAGCTGTGGTCCCCTATGGTTACCACACTCACTACCAGCCCATTTTTTTAAAATGAGTGCTATCCACATTTCTCTTCAGCTCTCGTCTGCTCTTCCAAAATACATACAGACAGGTCAAGCGAGCATTGATTGAGGACTTCATCCTTATCTTTGAACAGCAAGGGTCGGATGTCATCCGGACCAGAAGCTTGGTGGCGATTGAGAGAACCTATGCAGTCGTAAACCTCCGGGGACCAAGATGAAGCTATTCTGTCAACCGAAGATTCAGCACTACAACTGGTCTAAGCAAGCATTCATATTGTTGCGAATGGACAATGAGTAAACACCGATTTCGACCAGATAATTCATTCACCCGGCTACTGAGGGCTACCGGTCAGATAACTATTCGCTTAAATAAGTGTTACATCTTTAACGCGGGTCTGTTCGAATTCTCAATGTCATCGTCCAATTTCCGCCATCCCTGAGTTAGTTGCTGAGCTTGATTCACTCACAACCTACAAGATTCGTCCACGCGCACAAAATTCTGTCGTTAATAGAACACATGTTTCAGTAGCACAAAAGTAAAATTGGATGGATCCTGCTGTAATCGACCGATGAGTACGTTCTGACGGAGTTCGCCCTATGCAGAGTCATACCCTAATGCTAAAAGTGCATGAATCTCAGCTAGCTTCCCTGAACCGGAAGAAGATGTGAGGCATAAACCAGTCCACGCACGAAACAGCCATTCTGCATCTTTCAGTATTAGATAACTGGAAGGTAGATGCTCTAAGCCAGGTGATTGATACTGGTCACAGTGATTCGTGGCCTGCCCCGAGCAGTCAGATCGTACACTCTATCTCTAATCAGTGGTCTTGGATTCTTGTAACATTGACGTTGATAAGTAGTAATAGCGCAAAAATTCCAAAGTGAATTGGTTTCGACTTACCTCGATATGTGTACCAATATGACAGACAGACAGATACTGAAAATGAGCGCTTCGCTCGGCTGAGTATTCTCAGTCCGCGAAATCAAAACAAATCGGATTGGATGAATAAAATTCGTCGGACTTTCCGTTCTATCATTCTTGGGTCCTGCATATCAGTAGTCTGTATTTCCTAAGTTCAAACAGTATTAGATAGTAGTATACCTCGTGCCATATCACCTGTCACCCGATTACTTGTCCGTCAACATATCTCAGACAAATGTATCGCTTGATCAGGTCTCATATTCGCCTCTGAGTGTGATGAATAACCTATTAGTGGACATGGCCCGACTCATGCAGAGATGTTTCCCAGCTATCATTGTTAAGCATAGCTCTGACAGCCAACTTTGTAGTTTTCTGATCACCTGCCCGCAGTTTTCGTAATTGTATTTCGCCCGTCGCCGGCAAATTATTCACAGTCAGTCAGCTCAGCTGCGTCCCGATTTTAAATCAGAACGTGATTTCATTTGTGAACTCATTCTGTCGGAAGAATTTCTTCAGTTGTGGTGGTTGAGCAACTAGACACATTTATCGTCCAAGGCTCGCAACCTCTTAAGAAAGTGTGAGAGTCATAAAAGGGAGCAGAACAAACTGCCCTGGTGCCGCAAACCACCCTTGGAATCCATAGTGAATAGGTCCACAAGGGATAGTGACCCTGTCAACGATGATAGTTAGATGGAAACCTGTCAAGCTTCCCTGTTAATACCGTCAGAGAAAATCATCTCATCAAGTAGCTCACTTCTAATTCGTAGGTGCAATCCACAAAGGTCATTTGGCCAACTTCGTACAGGTTGGTGAACCGAAAGGGGTGTCTGAAGATGGCCCGTGACACAAGAGAAAGAACACTGTACTAATGACCGCAAGCGGTGAAACTCCATGCACCATATTTATACACAAGTTGGATTCAGTCAAAACACTTGATGAATTTGTCGAGGAAGCTGTGGTATTTTCCATAATGATAGTCGTACTAAAAGGACAGATTACATGGTGGAAAGCGGACAAATTGGGAATGGTGCAACGGCGTATCAAGTAATCGATCAGAATCCCATGCACACCTGACAGCCATCCAAGCCCGATGGAAAATCGAAATAAGTGATGGTAACACCACAAAGCTTTGCGGACTACCGAAGACACACAAAGAAGAAACTCTACGTGGAGCAATCCACTCACTACCAGGATACGCGACGTACAAATTGTATCTAACAACTTGTATCTGTCGTCGAAACAGTGAGGGAGAACGTGCGCTATTCCTCACTGAGAGACGGACGTTCAGCTGTAACACCCTCTGAGCGCATAGCTGCCATGACAATTGAAGGAAGCACTAGGGAAGAGATGTTGGCAGGTTGTCCAATATTCGACAGGAGATGTCCAGATTCCGGGGTGGGCGAAAAGGTGTTGGGGCATTTTGAATATGAAAAACCGTTTTTATCAATGATTCAGCCACTCGAACCATTTTGCAAGATAATTACCGATTTATTTTCAACACATTCCAAGATTTATTCAAACCGTAATAGCAGAGTCTGTGACAAGGTCACCGGGCGCGGAGATAACACACCCTGTCTGAATGGTCCGTGATTCCAATCCCCAACCAATCAGTCAACCAGTCACTCATTACTCAATCAACAATCAGTGAAAGACGGATATAATAGTTAACATATATATAACATAACATATATATATATAACATAACATAACATAACATAACATATAACAAATATATAACATATAATAGTTAACAATCAACCACGTAACTTACGTTTTTCACCCGTTTTCAGGCAAACTGATTTCACCTAGTAATGTGGTCTAATATTACGTGGGTTCGGGAGCGGCTGGAGCGCTCGTTAGTTTGTCGTTTGGACAAATGAACGAGCATTATTTCAATTCGTCCGACATGGTTGAGAGAATCCAAGGCAGTCACCATCGTCTACCAAACCACAAAACATGCATTTTCAGTTTCTTCGAAAATTCTATCAATCTACAATCGACCGATCTCATAGCGCACGATGAAATGAACACAAGTAAATTTAGCAATAACATTTTGAACGCTATAATAACAAGCCCTATTTGCGAGTTGACATTCCTCCCCAGGGATTCCTCACACTTGGTCGGTATGGTTAATGTGAATTGCCTCTTATTTTATTAACACGGTGACGGTGAACGCAATCTGACGTTTATCTCGTCCTCAGATCCTTCTCTCATTTCGTTCAACTTTGTTCACGTTATTTCAAGATGACACTAGCCGAAGACTGTGACAGCCTTCAATGGGAACTGTCGTCTACCGGGGGTCACCTCAGTGTATGCGCAGTGGAGTATTCCAACATCTAGTCCATCTTTCCGTCTACACACCTCCTTAACCAGTAACAGAGTGTGGTAGTTAGTAGTTACAAAATCATCTCAATTTGGTCGACACGTTACATCGTGTTCGATTTTAGAATATGGAATATCCCGGCCTGGGCTTTCAGAAAACTCATCTAGCTTGTAGGAAGGTAAACACAAACAATTTTACGCTACATTTAGATCATTCAGCTAAAATGAAACATAGCCCTATGAAATAAAACAACAACAACGATAACCAATAGCAACAAAGTTGATTAATGTTCTTTAGCCACAGTTTCAAAAACAGCCAGGTGGGCCAAGTTCCTCAGGTAACCTTTTGATTGCTGAATGAGATGTGATCCAGTTTAAAAATCGTGTTCAAATTCCATGTTATTTTATGCATTCAGTTCTCTCCGTGAAAACAGGCGGGCAGGAGGAAGCGTCATAGCAGTCGGAAACAAGGTTAGAGCACGACTAGCCGGCCAATCTGGACAGCAGAATATCTTAACGTCAGGAACTTTTGTCCAACAGACTATAAACAAGCATCTGTACAAAGTTTGTACAGGAAAGCGGGATAGTTTGTTCCGACGTGTCATCAGGAGAAGACCTCGAAAACGCAACAACCGTATTGAAGAATACACGCTGCCCTAGCGGCTTCAGCGAACAGCACGAACAGATTGCTGAACAGAACGAGAAACAGCAGGACATTCTTGAAAATCCAGTTCCAGTCACACTACCATCTAAAAGAAACCCGAATGATAGACAGGTATGGCAGCGATTGAATCAAATACTTACAAAAAAACATTCAACACTGAAACTTCAGTGGTGGTCAACAAAAACCGACGGATGCCAACAGAAACCAACCTAGATAGACCAGACTATTTGGTTAACTCATTCAATGTATGATGATAGCATGTAAGCCGGAAGAACCGACAGCCATTAATCTACAGAAATTTCTCTATGCATCCAAATAAATTAACACCAAGTTGCTTGAGGGTCCCGTCCAGCGCACTCACGCCTCTCTTGCCGGATTGCAACCAGTGCAAGGTGCCGAGATTCCTATTGCGCCTTACTGAAACGGTGGCGAGCGGAGGCTAATTTAAGTAGGAAATTGGAAAGTCGCCTAACGTTGTCCCGCTTTGGTAAGGCCGGCGTTGAACCTTCTCCAAAGTCCCAGTGCTTTCATCCAACATGGTCCGGATTTGGATGACCTTTACCTGGTGTGATATTCTGACTGGCTTACACCTGCAGTTCTCGGAAAGTAGAAGGAAACCTAGGATTAGTTTGTTCATCACACGATCACCACTGTCTTACAGCAAGATTAAATCTCGACTATTGTCTTCCAGTTGTGAAAAAGGAAAATTCTTACCAGCGTACAAAATATTTTTTGTTAAAATATCTGTCATAATACTTTGTTGTAAGACCTGTTTCATTTAACAAACCCATGAAACGGTCACCCCTTACTGCAGCATTATTCATCGTGCTCTATGTTTTCGAAATTATTTGAGTTACACACTCATTTGAAAATTATTTTGTTCGGTAAGGGAAGACTCAAATGAATCTTGTCAAACGAAAGCGCTGCGGTGATGATCAACTTGCCCTGTAAGTAGTGTTGTGTCGAGTAGTTGAAATTATCTTACTGGTAAGATCGAGTGGTGAAGGTGACAGTCTGTTGGGTGGAGTAGTTGAAATTATCTTACTGGTAAGATAGAGTGGTGAAGGTGACAGTCTGTTGAGTAGAGAGCGCATCGCCCGGTTTGTTGTGATTATCGGTACTACGCAATTGACTATTGGCAAGTGTCCATTTGACTTTACACAGCCATGATTCGATTTTTGAGGCAAAAACATATGATACGCGAGATTTCATATGTAATATGATCAGTCAATCATAAAGCCCCAAATCAAACCTAGTAATATTTTGAAAAATACTCTCGGTTGCACAATAATTTAGTTTTCAAGGTCAGCGCACCTGAATCAAGCTGAATCTCTTGTTTACCATAGTCTTTTTCAGATGGAGGTGCTGCAAAATACCGCCTCACTTTGCAGTTGGTATGAATTTCGAGATATCGTGGTGCACTGCTTAAACGTAACACAGTCGGTTGAGTCTGTCGTTAAAACCAAATTAGTTTGTAAATGAGAGTATTTGGCTGATTCCGCCCAACTTGAGTTCAACTGGAACATAAGGTTGAAAGAAACCTAGAGACTGCACCTACTTGATGGACCCGAGGTGCAAAAGCGAAACTTATCATGCGCTGCCAGTGTTTTCAACAACCTTATGAGTAGTGTGGTATTTCAAGACAAAGCAATATCCATTTTTTCTTCAAAACTGTAACAACAAATATAGAGTCTGCTTTATTATTAATTGAAGAAAGGTATTTCAACTGCATTTGCCACCATGATTTGGTGCAACCACGCAGCCAGTAGTTCTTCTGGGCGTCCCGTCTAAATTTGGTGCGTTAGTTGCAAGATAAAGAGCTGGTAAATGCACCTTCTACCTTCTAAAAGCTTTTGCACCTCCTGTTATTTCCAAAGAACGGCAAATGCAGGTGAGAATACCGAGGTTTTGTTGCTTTCGCCGTTTTTACTGCACCACTTCCACGGCTCTGTATGATTTAATATATCCGGTCACTGTCGTTCTTGTCCGGTTGTGAAAGACTCCGGTTTGTGATCCTCGAGCCTTCCCGTGTTGCCACAAATACCCTGATCGATCATAGGTTACGCCGTTGTCTCTGTAAATGGAAAGTGTCTACCTTTAACCTCCTGTGGCCTCCCTCACTCAAATACTCTCAAACCGGTCTGGATCGGTGCCCACGCGGATTCTTATTGATGAAGACACATCGTCTGTTGTCATCAACCTACCACTTCGTACCCTTATCACCTACCATCAAGGAATCCAGAACGACTAACACGGCAAATTTTAGAATAGTGACCAAGACCGCAAGATGGATAGTGCTACAGTGAACGATAAAAATCAACAGTGCCGTCAATAGCGCAAGCCGAATGGTTACGAAAAAACCTACCATCAGGAAGATCAGATTTCTGAAGATTCTACCAAAATACTTGAAACATAATGAGATTCTCAAAATCCACTAACCGCGAACCAGACAGTCGTGGATCGGGTATATAGCGCGATGCCATTGTACTTTTTGCACTCACTTGTTTGTTCGCAATAAAACTGTTGTCGGAGCGGGGACAGCAGTCAGATACAACAGATTGGCAACGCCCGAACCCACACAACAACCTAAAATTCAACCATCAGATCCCGCCCCAGATGCAAATTCAGTCGACTCGATCGCCAAAAGTATCACGGAGTTTCATTATGACCCTGATGCTGGTTTAACCTTCAGTTCCTTATTCAGACGTTACGAAGATATCTTCACAGTCAAACTGAAGCACAAAGGTGATGTCTGGAGAGTGCGCTTATTGCTCAGAAAGTTTGGTACTAAGGAACACACACGGTATTCCAACTTCATCCTGCCAAAGAATACGCGAGATCTCAGTTATGACAAAACCGTCCAGCAGCTCAGCAATTTTCAGTGAGTGTTCACCTTTGTTTAATATTCGCTACCAATGTATGAAACTAGCAAAAAAGGAATCCGAAAACGATATCACTTATGCCGGTAGGGTCAGCCTTGAAGGCGAACAATTCAAGTTGTCTACCGTGATGGAACCCAGTTCATGTGTCTTATTTACATATGTGGTCTTCAGTCGCATTCAGCCAGTGATATCAGAGTAAGACTATTGGACAAGATTGAACAAACTCCCGAGATAACACTGCAATCCGTTACCAATGAATGCCAGCGTCTTTTGAATCTTAAACATGGCACAGACATGTTGGAGAGACCCTTATCCAACCGTGCTTTCAATATTGCCAAAACGACTTCGGGGCAACCTCCCGTGGTTACAAATTCGAACGGAGCAAAGCCCCCTCGGCATGCTGGCAATGCGGTGAACGGCATTTCGTGCGGTTGTGTTCCCATAAAAAACACAAATGGTCAGTGTGCAATCAAAGTGGGCACAAGCAAAGCCAGTGCCGGATGCGAAAAGTTAGCCAAAGACGCAGCCTATGTCATGAAACAGACGAAAACAGTCAGAACCACGGCCTAAAGCAACCGCTGCTGTCAAACCGGAGGTCCGTGCTGTGGTGTTAGAGACCACAAACCAACTACCCATGACTTTTCACGCAGTCCGCGATGCCACCAAAAATGACAGCGTACTACAGAAGGCAACAGAGTATTGCTAATCCAGCAGGCCATCGCCAGAAAAACAATGGTCGCGCATCCACGTGGATTTTGTCGGACAAATTAACGGATAAAGCTTCCTCATCGTTGTTGATGCGTTCTATAAGCGGCCCGAAGTCCTTGTAATGTCTGAGACAATAACGGTGGCAACCATCACCAAACTGCGGCATTTGTTTTCAATATTGGGTATCCTGGAAACTACTGTATCCGAAAATGGCACTTGATTCAGATCTTATCAGTTTGGCGAACTCGTTCGGAGACAAGGCATCACACGTTTTAATTCCCTGACAGTTTATCCCCAATCTAGCGGTCAAGCTGAACGGTCCGTAGACAACTTTAAAAGCACGCTGACAAAAGCAGAAAGGGAAGGGACCACAACAGAAATCTCAGACCTGTTCCTGCTGAATTATAGACCAACTCTTCATCCACATTCTCCGAATGGTCGCTTTCCAGCAGAGGTTATGACGAAACTCACCATCCTGACAACATTTTTGTGTTTTCAGTCACCGATGGGAGGGAAACTAACGTTTTGGTCTGGAAACCGTGTGCTTGTGGGAGACTATCGCCCTGGGCACCGGGACTGAACTGTCGGAGTCGTTCTGAAAAGAGTTTTTAAGGTGATTTACAGCGCCGGGTAGGAAAATCGATATGGAAAAGACTTATCAGTCAGCTACGGCCGACTGAGTACCCTATCCCAAAAGCGGAAGAATAAGTACAGGACCTCAATCTGTTGCTCGAAACCTTTGATCTCCCAAGACCAATACTAGTAGCCACTGTTTCACATGTACCTCCCAAGACAGATCCATTGCTGCAACTGGGACACCGTACCGGTTGCGCTAGAAAACTAGTATAACCTTTTCAACTCTATATGAGTTGAACGGCCAAAATGGAGAGGCGTCAAGAAGTTCAGTTTCCGGAGGATTATGTCAGGATGTCCAAAACCTACTGTGACCCTCAAACTCCACCAAACGCCAATCGGACAGTCTTGGATCAAAGTTAGATAGTTCGGGACAGCCTTGTATCAAGGTTAGATGCGCCTTTTGAATACATAGCACGAGGCTGTTGTACTTTTTGCACTCAGTTGCTTGTTCGCAATAAAGCTGTTGTGTTCGTTGTCAGCGAGTCTTTTCTTTTCCGGCAACAGACACTGGACCGTGGACAGCATCAAATATAACACCTACCTACCTTCATTGTAAACCATTGTGAAATGTCCAGCCTTTGCGACTTAATGAACCCTCTCTTTCGAGTGACGGATTACGACATATCAAGTCATACACCCGCTGATCAAGCACACAAGTTCTGAAGGGACTTGATTCGCGGTCGGTAGTGGAAAAACAAGGTTTCCTAGTGCTTTGCCGATGCGTTCACCTTTTTCATTGTTAGGCCCGAAAAGAATGTCCAGTTCCTTATTTTTAGCGCACTTCAACGTGTGTGCACGATTGGTTCTGTCTCTGAGTTCTTCAGCCTAACGACTGAATTCTCGCCTGCTAACGTACACCGTTTTGGGATCGGTGGGAATTAATTTCTCAATATTAAATACTCGTCGAAGCTCAGCAGAACCCAAAAAATGTTCAAGTCAGAATCCCCGGCCAGACACCGCGGTTGAATCTCAAGCATGTTCATGAACAATAATCACAGGCAAACACATAGTAAACGCAGCATATACGTTCGCTAATGAGTCGTTCGTTCGAAACAAATAAATGCCGACGATCCTCCTGTAGTTGTTTCACATCAGTCTGGTGACTCCTACAAAACAAACGTGAACTTTATGGTTTTCAATCCAGTCACGAATAGTACTATTATTGCTGTAATCTCTGGACAGATGTTCCGAACTTATTATTCCCAGCCTATTGAAACTGGTCTGGATAACTTCGAGAATTGTATTCAGTAGACACTGTACAAAAGATATTTTGTGCTTATTATTGGTTTTTAAGCAATACCAATCACAATGCTGAAGCAGACTGCATGCAATAAGTTCAGCTAGATGTGAAAAAATCAGTTTGACTTCGTTTCTGAACTGCAAATAAAAACGACAGAGTTTGTTCACTCCATCAGTCAGTAGTTGGGCAAAGAAACCTATGCGCAAAAACGTTCTCATCCGGCTCGTTATTTTATGGTCAGTATGTCAGTCAATTTTGCTAGTTCACTGAAAACTCGGTCATTAGGAAATGTCCGTCATAGAAGTTCGGATGCGGGCAAATTTTCCTAACGGGGAGGAGCGGGACACAACAATCGTTTTCTTTCCTAGCGCTGGTACATTTCTTCTTTGTTGGCACTGCTGTGAGATATGCTTTGGGTACTTTGGCTGGCAGCTGGTTTGCTGATCGAAATTCCCAGATGGACTGTAAACGTCTCGTCACCAAACCGAGGAGATATCATCAGTGCGTGTCTAAGTATCTTTTCCACAAAACGTCACTACTGATAAACTTTATTGTCGTGTTTGAGGGAACGGCAGTACCGAGAATCATAATGTACTGGATTACAGTTTAATCTTTTCACGTACTGACGGTTTTTCAGTTTGATGATACGTCCAGAAAACAAATTGTCCTATAGGGAGCGGCAAACCATACGCTAAAATTGGTTTTCACTTTTCATCAACTGACCTTTAGGCATATGAAAAAAGCGAGTACAAATCAAGTAAAACACTCACCTGGTTTTATTCAAGCGCCTACGCACATGAATGCACACACGCTGATGTTTACCCTGGGAGTCCACCACTCAAATGTTGAACGTATGACATCAAATTGTTAACAGAGCCTCGACGAGCCCTGTGCAATTAGGTAGACTGGGGTGATGAAGGCTGTTTCATCTCTTTTGAAGGTTCATATGCGTACATAGACTGGCAGTGATGAACGTTCTATATAACTTTAAAAGCTGTGAGTATATCTATTGTATGACCAATTTCAACTAAGTAATTGATGGAAGCATTTGTGAGGAATCCAAGCGAATGAGTATCAGGAAGTCTTTCCGACATTGCTTGCGAATGCATATATATATATATATATATATATATATATATATATATATATATATAGGTTCAGAGGACAATTGGTCAGACAGTCTTGACCACGTCTCAGAGAAGAAAACCTAGCAATTTACGTGCGCATTGCGTGACTGAAGGGTAATTGATAACATTATATGTCTCCGGGGGTGTTGATGGTGGGAGGTGATCACAATGCTTATCAGTCACTTGCGCCTGGTCGGAGGGTCAAGGACACGCATCTCCCAGATATCTGTCAGATGCGCATCACTGCTGATTCATGACAAAATGAAACGGCTGCATAGTGCTTCTTCGCTGTTTAATACAGATAAACTTCTCTTACTGAATCTTTTCGCTATAATAACCTTTCGATGCCTAGTTGCTGAGTAACCCAAGGGAAACACGTGTGCTTAAATACTAACGCGTTGCTGAAGCCTATTCGGGAGCACTCAAGATTCCAGTGTTGGGTTCGAACCATGAATCTTCCGGTCAGTTCATGAGTAATATAGCCTCAGCTGCGTCGGAGCTCAGGTTCAGAGATCGAGAGAGATCAGTGTTTAAGGCGCCAGCTTACAGACCGGAAGACCCGAAACCAACCTCAGCATCTCGCGTTTTCTTATCTAGGCTTGGGCAACCTGGCACTATCCCAGCCCTGGTGCCTCCTACCTGTTATGCCCCACTTTCGCACACCTAAAAGTCATAACACAAATGGTGACTGAAAGTCGTTAATGGAGAGCTAACACGGGAACGGTGATAACAGACTTCCTGGATTTGTGAGAGCAGACGACTTACGGCCAGGAGCTGAATGAACAAGTAAAATCTGTGGCTTAGGGCAACAATCCTTTGTGAATTAGAATATATGGATTGGACGTGATGCACTACTCATAAGGTTTTGAAAACGCCTCAACAGTCTACGACCGGTTTCGCCCTTCTTGAGGTTCCTCAGGTATACTAATGAGTGTATTTCTGTAGTATACAGGTAAGTTTATCAGTATCTGGATGGCAGCATTCATCATGGAACCGGATAGAAATTATCGCCGTGTGTAATCTACGGGTTAAAATAAATGTCTTGCAGATAAACTGGTTCACTGGGCTGATGACAGATTCCACTTATCAGTCTCCCTGTCTTTACCAATTAGAATGGACCTTTACCGGAGTGCTCAACGGATGTTATCAGTAAACACCGGACATCACAGGGCCGGAACACGCTGCGGCAGAAATGTGGTTCACGGATGGCCTAAAACAATGTATGCGGCGCAACTCACTGATCGACCAGCGTTCTGTCGGTACGCTATCATCCTATCACACTACCACCGACTCTTTCCAACCAAGGCTGATTAGGCGGGTAAGGGCCAAACTGGGCTGGGATTTTATTGAAAAGTTTGAGCTTCATGCGATGAGTAATATGGGAATTTTTAAAGTCAAAGCGCAACGTTACCATATGACCCGACGTTTCGGTTACCGTGGGCAATGTTTTTCAATGAGCTTAATTCCACGGCCACTGAAAAGTCGGATTCTGACAGCTTATTCCGATCGGCTGCGTTTCGACTTGAAAAAATTGCCATAATGCTCATTAGCTTTCACAGCTTGAAGGGTAAAGTTTTCCAGCTAATCGTGATTTTTCAAACATCAGTATCTCCTCGCGGCCCTCTTTGTGATGACTATTGTCTACAATGATTTAATATGTAGCTGGCTCTAAACGTCAGCAAAACTTCTGCACGAAACGTAAACCGTACTTTTGTACCAGAGCTTGCCAAGCACAGGCGAGTGGAGGTATGCAACTGGTTCAAAGTTAGCTTTCTTTATTTTCCAGCTTTCCAGAGTGTCTGAATGACAAAAGTTGGCAGCACATCATAAGTGTGAGAAACAGATGCCCGAGATAGATAGGTTTAAAGATTTGTCGCTCATACGGACTTCGCTCTAATTTGCGTACTGAGAACGACAGACTGTCTATGTAGTACTCACTTTCTAAACGGAATGCCTGACGCTGGTTGCATGATCCCAGTATGACAAGTTTGAGTTCACCGGTAGTATTCGGAACAATGATACACACGGGCCGTCATGATGGTTCACTGATTTCCACAGATTAGCCGTCGTTCGGATCAGCTGATTTGCTTTGAATATTTTTTACTGCGTAGATTTACCTATAGTTACGTTTACAATATGTGTATAATGACGATATAAGTGGAAATGGACCTTTTCTGTTTATGTTTTAGTCAAAATCTTCACGAATGCAGCCGGGCATGATGCACCGAGAACGGTCAATGAACATGTGTTTTACGTACGGATGTACAAACATATATACGTATCTGTATACATATATCTCACTCCCTTTTAGTAGCCCTCCATCAGTCCTGGCGCAATTATTCCGACAAGCCAGTCGCATCACTCAAGCGTGAAAATGTTTGCTTATTTAGACGTGATAGTTCAGACGCGTTTAGCCTGCTCTGGGGAGCGGTGGTATCACGCTCACCTCACAAGTCAGGTGTTCGGAGCCCAACCTCCCGCACATCCAAAGGTGCACAATTCTGGTGAGATCCGATAAGAGCGAAACTCGAGTCTAGCGTCTCCTATTTTGGGGTAGACTCATGAGCCAGAAGGAGGACGGTTCAAGCTAGATTGATGTGAATTCTATAAGTCCCGCTATACATATACATATATATGTACATTTATATATATGAAGAGCCTACAATTCAGCCATTTTTTGACCAAGCGTATCACACGTATTTCAGTTCGTTGTGATATTACAACTCAGCAATCCTAGTGTGCCACTGAATAGGAGACAAAGAGGGGAATTTCAACAACGACGACTCTCTAAGTTGGAAGGATCCGGCTATCAAATAACTTGCATATTTTGTGTAACTTAGAAATTAGAAGTTATAATCCTCCTTCTGGACAAGTGAAAAAGTTAGTGAAGGAATCATTGTGAGATATATTGGTAAGCAGACCTTACAGATGGGTGGCATTCTGTTTGCTGGGTTTGAGGATATGGTTTGACCAGTCGAGATGACAGCATCCGTGCCACACAGGTAAGCTTAGAGGTTGGCTTGACGTCGTGCCGTCGTAACTGCATTAAGCCCAGCTGCGTTCGTGTGTTTATATGAGGATAACCCCTGCTGCGGTTGGTCGTACGGATGAACGATTTTATCGATTGGTTAGTTGGTCCGTTCTCCGATTGGTGAACGCTCAGAAGACGCTTGACCCTGACACGTGAAACTGGCACAAGATGACTTTTACCCTTTCTGTTTTGTGCCTGATCTGTTGTTTAATTCTGAGTTAAGTTGACACATTCCTATTCATAATGGCATTCGGACACCTTTGCACCGCAAACACTTGGGACAGGCCAGCACGAAAGACAACAGAAATAAGCCATACTTACTCGTGTTTGTAATTTATGTATATTTGGTGGCCAGTTGATAGCGACAGAAATTCCGATACAATCACCGGTTGCCCAAAAACTCTTTCGTGAACGTTTGATGATGCATGATAAAGAATCTAATTCAGTTGTGGTTGTCTGATAGTTAACACTCCAGGAAGTGAATCCGTGGTCATGAATCATCAGTTTTTATACACTCATTCGTTTGTTCACGTTTAACAAAACATGGAAATTTCTCTTCACTCGTTCAATGCAAACCATTGAATCAGTCTAGGTAAGATGTAGCCACCTTAAGCGAGTACAAAGTCAGAGAGTAGCCATGCGATTGGATTCTCAGTAAGGGCAACGATTTACAGCCTTGATCCAGCCTTCCTCTAGCCGAATGGAGAGTTCTCTACAGCGGTAAATCGATTTTTAAATCAATTCAAATACGTAACTAAGCCTCCGGTATTTCACTTGCAGTTGTATTGTCTGACTTAGCTTTTCTAACCATATGTTCGCTATCCCGAGACTTTACACCGTTTTTTTTTATCAGAAAGTGGAAAATTTAGGCGACACCCAGCATTTCATGATTGAGCAATACTCCACATCTATTTCGTTGTGTTCCTTCAGTTTTACAGACCAGTCAATATGATAAACGAGAATAGAATATCGATTTAACAAGAGGGTGATTGACATTCACAAAGTACTTCTCCAGCTCACGAGATTCATATGTACTCAACTCTACACAACTCCTGAATGAGTCTCACTCATATGCATTGCTCGCGGGGGTACAGTGTCGGGATAGTAACAGATTTCAAATGACTGAGGAATTGTATGGAAATACGCCTGGAACAATGCGCAAACATGCAGTAATATATCTAGTGTGTAAAATCTTCCATTTGGTTCATGAAACAAGATGCCAGGATGCACAGCGTAGAGAACACAAGACTCCTCTTGCTCATTGATTCTTTCAGGTCACCTGTTTCGCTGCATGCTATGGAGTTATTGCACGTAATGTGGGATTTTGAGATGCTTCGCTAGCCAGCCAACCGAATGGTTATTGTATTTCGCAGCACGCTATAGCTGTTCAAAACGGAACAAAATTTTGACTTGAAAATTAGTTTAGTGAGGAAGGGTGACTCAACCGAATCTTTCGCTTGTGGTATTGTTTAACTGATTGTGGCGTGAAAAACTTCTTCATGTTTCAGCTGGCCCGAGACTCGAGACATAGCACTTTCGTTTTCAGATAAGTTGATACTAATAAGGTTGTTGGTGAGTAGTATGGGATGTCAAAATAGTATCTTGCTGCAGAAAATCGGGCTCCACACATCCTCCGCAATACCAGGCTGTACCTCGCCTATACGTGTGTCAGTAAACCCTTGGGCAGCCTGCTCGCAGCTGATCCAGTTGAACAAAACCAGATCCGGATGCCTCAGTAGAGTCTAGCTTTGGACTTCAGCTCACAGCAATACTGACGCAGATGAGCTATTGATTGGACACCAGTGAGTGTATGCATAAACCGTGAACAGTCTTCCGAAGCTACAACAAGAATGCAGTCACCAGTACTTCACGGGGCATGTCAAGAATTCAGGTAAATTGTGCTATGATGCATCGAGTTCCTCCCCAAAAGCAGGTACGTTACAAGTTTTTGGTGATGTGCACATTATCTCATCAACTGAAGAAACGTTACCAAGTTGTCTTCACTTCATATGAACAATTTAACCTTAGTCAGGGAATAAACCTTTTGAACGCCTTGTTCATCACTCGAAGCAAAGTAGCACGGCCAATTTTGTCCCATAGAGTGATACGAGACTGTAACACCCCCGCCCCCCGCTGAACACAGGCGTTACAGTCTGTTATGTCTGCTGATTCTCCAATCTGCTCTCTCTGACTCCTGACTCGCTCCAGCGCCTAACGCCGAAAAAAATACTCAGAAGGGAACACAACAGCTATCATCCGAACAAGCGAGTGCGAGAGCTTGAGTGCGTGCGAGTGCGGGAATACAGCGGTCTCAAGCTAGTTATTGGAGGGACACTGTCTAACTTGGTCCAATGATGACGCACGGGGTCTGGCCTTGGTACAAGGCTGCGACGTGCTGCATGTTGAGGGGGCGTTATCTGACCTTGATCAACGCTGACTCGCGCTGCCTGGGTTTGATACAAGGCTGTGAAGCGCTGTATATTGAGGGGGCGTTGTCTGTCTGGTCAACATCTAGCAGAGTTGAGGGTCTCAGTAGATTTCGGGCATTCAGTGGTTGCTTTCAGGGGTCTGCCCTTCCGATACAGGCACTACGACATAGACTCAGCTAAATGAGTTGAGGGTTGCACTCGACCCAAACATTCGATAAATGCGTGTCTCGAATGTAAATGCTACATTAACCAAACCATGAAATCTCCCAAGTCACAGGAACAGGAACGGTGTACATCACCAACATACTGAAATATTCAAAGGATACCCTGTCGCTTGTATCCACCATAGATAACAAGTCCTTGTGCTCATGAAAAGGCTGATTGAATTTTTAACCCCTAGCATCCAGGTTCCCTAGGTTATTCCATTTCTCGGGTTAGCGTCCATTGGTCAGTTAACTGCCTTCAACCAGCAACGCGTTTACGTTTTGCTTTTTGGATTCACTGGACTATTTTTGACTGCTTTAATGTAAGAGGGCGTGATGTTTCTACGTATAATATCGACCAAAGATGTGTCCGTGATGGACAATTAGAAGAACATGAAAATTATCATAATGAAAGTTCTTTATACTGCACTTTTTGTGGTATCTTGGGTGCACTGATTATTGGAGCGTATTCTGTAGTAAAGCTGTAGCTTCATTCAGGGAGGTACAGTATGTTTGAAGTATCCTTCGGGAATAAATGCTGCACTCCCAAGTGCCGAGAGATGAGATCACAAAAGTATGGGAAATGCAGTCTCATATGTCCAAATAACGGTGTGGAGAAATCCCACTCAATCAACGTTGCTACTAGAGGAGTGATGATTAATCAAAAACGTAAAAGGCTGGGGCCAACAACTGCTCGGTATTCCTCACTTCAGAGACCTTCTCATCTTAAAGAAAACAACTCATAGCGTTGCTGAAAACGCTTTAATAGCCCACGAAAGGTTCAGCCCTTCTTGGGGTTTATCAGATAGGCGCAGTCCTTAAGTTTTTGTCTATCCAAATTTTATTAAAGTCGCGAAATACCACCTCAGCTTTCTCACAAAAGCGAACGGTTCACACTAACGAATGATACATACAACGGGAGCAACCGATACATCAAGTAATAAACAAGCTGAACAAAATGGATTTTTTAAAATGCCCCCATATAACGACTTCAAGTTGTAGCACTAGAGACTGGGAAAACAGTTGCCCAAAAGCTTGTGGCTGTTTCAAGCTCCCACTAATCCATACTCCACCAATTGTGCTTAAATTGTGGATACAAAGTTTTAAAAAATTGCTATGCATATTTCGTACAAAGCAGAAAGAATCATCCAATCAACGAAGGAACCACCAATTCTGATAAGGTCAGTGTAATAGCATCCAGTCAGACATAACTAAATCTTTTACGATAAGAGTTGGTCGCGTTATTCCATTCAGATAGCCTGCGTTTTGGACAAGGCAAGTGACTGCACGCAATCCTAAGTAAGATTCTGTGTAAAGGAGACGATAATGTATTTGACTGCTCAGTTGTTAGTTGCTGCAGGGGTTTCATCACCAGCCGGGCTGATGTTAGTAGTGCGTGATAACGGCGTGCAGCTGCGTAGGCCTACAGGCCAAGTGCAGCACTTTGTTTCGCGACACCGCCAAGCAACCACACACAAGCAACCACACTAGCGACCCAACTGGTGATAAAAGACCTATAATGGAGATGTCAGGCTTAGTGAGCAACCAAGCCCGTCAAATTTGGGTCCACTGTGACATTCAATCGGATCGGAAACAGCTCAGTCGCTTGAGCGCCGTACAAAGTTCTCAAAATAGCAGCTATAAAACCTCCATCACGCACCTACCCTGCTTTGATGTCTTGTGCGCTTGAGTAGCCTCACCGATACAGCTAGGCAAATTAGTTAAAGGAGAGAGTGAGTCAGTTTGGCTCTACTAAATATGACATAAGCAATCAAGCATATGCTTGATGCTTTTCGGAAAAGCCTAGGCTTATGAGGTTATAACTTTGATGGACGTTTGACGTGCATTTTCAGCATTGCAAAAATCCGACTGGACCCTACGTGATCGGATAAATTTTGCATTCTTTCAGTATCCTAGCCGTTTGCAGAAAACTTTTAAAACTTCTCTGAAAAACTCTGAAAAAGGCGTTGAAAACAACAAGGTTGCGGTGTGACTTCATTTCATACACTCTCTTTAGCCATAAACCGTGTAGAATCAGCATAAAATACATGGCAGTTATTGTTGTGTGGGCAGTGTAAGCCATTGGCAATTGCACGAACTATATATTCTCACAGCTCAGGTGTCATTGTGAAAGAACCAAAATCCCTTTCTGGTCCTTAAGATTTCAACCGGGGGCGTTTGTCCAGGAGCCATCAGCAGTTAGATAGTTTTTCACAAATTTATCAACTGCACACGTATTTGGTTTGGACAGGCGTCTTCCGTCAAAACATGATTGGTGTGCAACTGGCAGTATTTGTCGAATTTCTTGCGATTTGTGTTCAGGTAAAACATGAAAAATTGAGGGAAACTGTGCTTACTTGATGGGTCTAATGACGGATGAAACTGGTCGCGGGTTGTTGTCGAAGAGTTTTCAGTAACCTTATGTGTGTTACATTTAGACACTGTATTGCGTTATCTCGAACACCGTACCAAGTGAGACATGAGGCGGTCTGGTGCAACACATTCAGTTAAAGCGGACGGTCATAAATGTGAGATTTATCTGGATTCAATAGAGTCTCTTGTCAAAAAACATAATAGTGTACAAACGAGAGTATTTGCCGAAATCTCTCCGATTTGGGTTCACGTCGAACAATAAGGTTGACGGAACCTCGGAGACTGCGCTTATCTGATAAGCCTCAAGACAGCCGAAACCGGTCGTGGGTTGTTGAAAATTTTTCACCAATCCTACGACTAGTTTGGTACGTTTCGTTCGTTATCTTCCTTTCCCTTGCTCATCAAGTAATCATCGGTTTGCTTCGTCATCGGGATGATAAAAAGTGAATGAACAAACACAAACCAAATAAATAAGTAGATTAATAAGTTGCTGATTAATTGTGGTTTGTTGAACTGAATATAAGTTACGTTGCACACCGCCTCATTTTTATCGCAAATTTGCTTTTGTTTATGTAAATCCCTCATTTCCACAAATTTATGTCCATTACTTGTAAGGGCACCATTTATTCATGTGGATCGCGTCACGTGACTAGAGGAATCGCTACTGCTTTCTCCAGTTCGGTACCTCAACGCCAATCGCGGCATAGCGGAACCAGCTGGAAGCCAGTGATATTTTCACAGAAATGGACGTTAATGTCCAGTGGAACGGTACAGACCAACGGAAGAATAGCAAACAATGGATACCTGTAAAGATGAAAGTGACACCGCTATTGTGCTCGGGTGGTGTTTGGTCAGAATGCGGTTTTGGCAAAGAACGGAGGGTTTGATATAAGAATCTATCCATAAAAGCAAATGGTAAAATTCGTGCTCTTTGTGAAATTCTTGTTTATTTTATTCTATATACCCGGGTGGGAAACCTGAAATAATATTATATCGAAATCACGTGAATGGACCTTCTCATTACAGATAATTTGTTCCGTTCCAAAAAAGGGAAAACGCATTCAAGCAGTCAAACAAACAAGATATTGCATTTCGAACAGCTGACTTCAACTTGAGCTACCTATTCTGCCGTAACTTTACTGATAACGTCTTCATCTAAACTTTTCTCATATCTATATGGGTGATGGAATCAACCGGACGAAACAGTTTCAACCATCTGCGGGGAATAGTTTGATGCACTGGTCAAGTTGCGCAGCTCTGTGGCAGTGCGCCGTAGTTAAAAACGCCAAACAACATCAGTTCAGCTGGTTGCGGAACGTTTGCAATAACAATGGCCAAACTTACCTAACAACAGTCTCAACCAGAATAGCAGCATTTAAATGACCTAAGAAGAATAAAAACCGGTTAAAATTTAATGCGGTCGAAGCCAGTCCATGCTACGAGGCATTAGCCTTGGTCGTGAGTTTTTTTATACGAGGATACGTTTCATATCAAATAGTTGACTTAAATATAGTGCTCAGTCTGGAAACTTCACCTTCTAAAGTCGAATACGATGTAATCTGTCGACAGAATTGAGAAGATGATTTTGTAACCACTAACTACCACACTCTGTTACTGGTTAAGGTGTGTAGACGGAAATATGAACTAGATGTTGGAATATTCCACTGCGCATACATTGAAGTAACCCCGTTTAGACGGCAGTTCTCATTGTAGGCGGTCACAGTCTTCCACTAGTGTTGTCGTGAAATAACGTGAACAAAGTTGAACGAAAAGAGGTAAGGACTTGAGGAAGAGATAAACGCCAGGTTGTGTTCACCGTCACCGTATTACTAAAATAAGAGGCAATTCAAATTAACCATACCGACTAAATGTGAGGAATCCCTGGGGAGGAATGTCAACTCGCAAATAGGGCTTGTTATTATAGCGTTCAAAATGTTATTGCTAAATTTACTTGTGTTCATTTCATCGTGCGCTATGAGATCGGTCGATTGTAGATTGATAGAATTTTCGAAGAAACTGAAAATGCATGTTTTGTGGTTTGGTAGACGATGGTGACTGCCTTGGATTCTCTCAACCATGTCGGACGAATTGAAATAATGCTCGTTCATTTGTCCAAACGACAAACTAACGAGCGCTCCAGCCGCTCCCGAACCCACGTAATATTAGACCACATTACTAGGTGAAATCAGTTTGCCTGAAAACGGGTGAAAAACGTAAGTTACGTGGTTGATTGTTAACTATTATATGTTATATATATGTTATATGTTATGTTATGTTATGTTATGTTATATATATATATGTTATGTTATATATATATATGTTATGTTATATATATATATGTTATGTTATATATATATATGTTATGTTATATATATATATGTTATGTTATATATATATATGTTATGTTATATATATATATGTTATGTTATATATATATATGTTATGTTATATATATGTTAACTATTATATCCGTCTTTCACTGATTGTTGATTGAATAATGAGTGACTGGTTGACTGATTGGTTGGTGATTGGAATCACGGACCATTCAGAAATCGTTTGTTATTTCCGTGCCCCTTGACCTTGTTACAGACCCTACTATTACGGTTTGAATAAATCTTGGAATGTGTTGAAAATAAATCGGTATTTATCTTGCAAATGGGGTCCGTGTGGCCGAATCATTGATAAAAATGGTTATTCATATTCAAAATGCCCCAACACCTTTTCGCCCATTCCGGAATCTGGACATCTCCGGTCGAATGTCGGACAACCTGCCGACATCTCTTCCCTAGTGCTTCCTTCGATTGTCATGGCAGCTATGCGCTCAGAGGGTGTCAGAGCTGAACGTCCGTCTCTCAGTGAGGAATAGCGCACGTTCTCCCTCACTGTTTCGACGACAGATACAAGTTGTATGTCGCATTTCCTGATAGTGAGCGGATTGTTTCATGTAGAGTTCCTTCTTTGTATGTCTTCGGTAGTCCGCAAAGCTCTGTGGTGTCACCATCATCTATTTCGATTTTCCACCGACGAATGGCTGTCATGTGTGCTGCCTGTAGCTTACTTAGCGTATTATTGTTTCGGCTATCCAGGTTTGATGTGGGATTCTGATCGATTACTTGATACGCCGTTGCACCATTCCCAATTTGTCCGCTTTCCACCATGTAATCTGTCCTTTTAGTACGACTATCATTATGGAAAATACCACAGCTTCCTCGACAAATTCATCAAGTGTTTTGACTGAATCCAACTTGTGTATAAATATGGTGCGTGGAGTTTCACCGCTTGCGGTCATTAGTACAGTGTTCTTTCTCTTGTGTCACGGGCCATCTTCAGACACCCCTTTCGGTTCACCAACCTGTACGAAGTTGGCCAAATGACCTTTGTGGATTGCACCTACGAATTAGAAGTGAGCCCCTTGATCAGATGATTTTCTTCGACGGTATTAACAGAGAAGCTTGACAGGTTTCCATCCAACTGTCATCGTTGATAGGGTCACTATCCCTTGTGGACCTATTCACTATGGATTCCAAGGGTGGTTTGCGGCACCAGGGCAGTTTGTTCTGCTCCCTTTTATGACTCTCACACTTTCTTAAGAGGTTGCGAGCCTTGGACGATAAATGTGTCTAGTCTCTCAACCACCATAACTGAAGAAACTGTTCCGGCAGACTGAATTCACACATGAAACCACGTTCTAATTTAAAATCGGGACTCAGCTGAGTTAATTGATTGTGAATAATTTGCTGGCGACGGGCGAAATACAATTACGAAAACTGTGGACAGTTGATGACAAAAACCACAACGTTGGCTGTCAGAGTTTTGCTTAAGAATGATAGCTGGGAAGCATCTCTGCATGAATCGGGCCATGTCCAATAATAGGTTATCTATTATCCTCAAGGTCGGGTGTGAGCGATGATCAACCGGTACATTGGTCTGAGATATTTTAACAGACAAGCCACTGGACAACACCATGATATGGCACGAGGTATAACACTATCTAATACTGTCTAACTTTAAGAAAGACGGACTACTGATATGCAGAACCCAGGAATGATAGAACGGAAAGTCCGACGAATTTTATTCATCCAATCCGATTTGTTTTGATTTCGCGGACTGAGAATACTCAGCCGAGCGAAGCGCTCATTTCCAGTATCTGTCTGTCAGACTGTTACACATATCGAGCTAATTTGAAGCCAATTAACTTTTGAATTTTCGCAATAATAACATTTATCAACGTCGATGTTACAAGAATCCAAATCAACTGATTAGAGATAGAGTGTACGATCTGACTGCCCTGGGCAGGCCACGAATCAGTGTGACCGGTATCGATCACCTGGCTTAGAGCATCTACCTTCCAGTTATCTAATACTGAAAGATGCAGAATGGCTGTTTCGTGCGGGCTAGTTTATGCCTCACATCTTCCGGTTCAGGGAAGCTAGCTGAGATTCATGCACTTTTAGCATTAGGGTATGACTCTGCATAGGGCGAACTCCGTCAGAACGTACTCATCGGTCGATTAGAGCAGGACCCCTTCAATGTTACTTTTGTGCTACTGAAACATGAGTTCTATTAACGACAGAATTTTGTGCGCGTGGACGAATCTTGTAGGTTGTGAGTGAATCAAGCTCAGCAACTAACTCAGGGATGGCGGAAATTGGACGATGACATTGAGAATTCGAACAGACCCGCGTTAAAGATGTAACACTTATTTAAGCGAATAGTTATCTGACCGGTAGCCCTCAGTAGCCGGGTGAATGAATTATCTGGTCGAAATCGGTGTTTACTCATTGTCCATTCGCAACAATATGAATGCTTGCTTAGACCAGTTGTAGTGCTAAATCTTCGGTTGACGGAATCTCTTCATCTTAACTTGTAAGTTCATGTAGCAGGGAACCTCTGGCTGTAATGGTATGAACCACGCACGCGCCGGGGAGTTAGATCAACAATGTTTCCCAGCTTTGAAAGTGGAAATGATTTTGCTGGTAGACAGGTTTCAGAGATGTGTGTCGATTCTGTTGGGAAGCGCTGATGACAAAAATGCTGGTTTTACCGGTTTTAGAAAAACAATCTGAGGTGTGACATTACAGTCTTTCGTGTTGAAGAGTCAGAGCACGAACCGGCGCCATTTCGAACGCCGCGCCGCGCTGCGGCTCTCCTGATTCCACATTCAGATTAGATGGATAACAGATGTAATGGTGCTCATGGAACGTAAAATCAAAACAAGATAGTAAAATTTTTACTGAAATTTTGAAGAGTGTTTTACGAAGCTGAATGACACTGCAAGACCCGCCAGAGCAGTGCCCACAAAACATTGCTTAGAAAGTACTCATGAAATGCTACTCTACCTAGAACACTTTTGATAGCTCTCGGAAAATCATTCTTTTAGTTGCTGTGCCCTAATTCTTTATTCAAATTACGGGTTTTTCAGCGATTATTTGGAATCTCACTCACATGTTGCAAAGCCCCTATTTCCGCTCTCAAACACCTCATTTTACTGTGCACCGATGATTTCAATTTTTACTTCCGGGGGACAAATTATAAACAACTTGTTAGTTTCGTCATGATGAGAACTTTGGTATCAATCCTAGCAGGGCATTTTTATGGCCCATTAGAAGCAGAGTACTCTTATAAAAATATATTCCAAAGATATTTTACCAATCACAGTCAACGGGAAGAAGGCTGAACACCTGCTCTATGTCTTTACCACCCTTTATTAAGAAGCTTTATTCACCTGCGAATTTGAGCATGACAACAAACTCCCTTTTTTAGACGTTGTGATCACTAGAAATGCCGAGGACATTACGTCAATTTTTGCACATCGGAAATCCAACTGGATTGAACAGCAACTGAACTCTACGAGATTCTGTCAATTACGGTATTGTTCCGTAGATCTATACCGTTTTCTGCCTCGGATATATTCGCAGAGTAAACTAACTCTCTGCACGATTTGCTATGGTCCAACAACGACCTTGACTGCTTCGTAGAAAAGCACCTCGTTCAAAGAAATGAACCGAAAGTGTCACTAAGGATACCGACAATGACCATCTACTGGTGCTCCTTACTTTGCTGATCCTGTTTTCAGCTTACTTAACTAGACACTGGACCTATCCCTGCACCGGACTTACAATGCACCACACTTGTATGCGAAGGCCTAAACTCAGGCTACGCCAGTCCCGCCAATCAAAACGCCGAATTTAGTTCTATGTACAACTGAGTGTCTACAGCTTCGGTGCCACATTAACGAATTTCCCATCTAGACACTGCAGCCCACTGTGTGTATGCACCAACCATACACAATCAGTGGTCCACAAGCGTGAGCCAGAACTTCGTCCTGGTGGACCAGATTCTGGGTTGAAAAGTTTGATGCTGAGCAGACGTCCACGAAATCATTATCGGAACTGCACACGACTGTTGTACTTCACAAAAGCAACTTCTATAATGCCCTTCAGATGGAGGTTAAAATAAGCTTTCTTGCAGTCAAACCTGCTTTACTCCGTGGTCACCTCAAAACCATCCGAGGTTGATTCACAAGTCCTAACCTTCATCCGCATTCAAAAGTTGTCCACTCTACTGCTGACTGAATCACCTGCAGTTATCGTATATAATTCTACTTTTCTCTTCCCTACTGATTAGTACGATAAGAATGTCTTCGAGTTATGGTAAAATTTTCTCTTTCTGCCAAATCACCTGGGCTACTTGGAAAAATGCATCTAGGAAGGTGAATTCAGGCAGGGTCATTTCCACCGGATGGTTTAGTACTCTATTTCACAGACCCCAGGATGCTCTTATTAGTTTCGTTTCATATATTGATGAATCGTTTGGTCTACTTTCATTACACTACTCAATTGAGCTCAAGTTAGCTGGGTACTGAAGGTGAAAGTCTACTGACCGGAAGGTACGTGACTCGATTTCTCCTATCTCGACATGTGCAACGGTTTGCTGACAGTATCTCAGGCCATCGTTCTTCCTTCGGGTAGTATGGAAGCCATGCACTGAAAAGTTGTTACAGCTGGACAAGTAATATTATTTACTGAATTATTACTGAATACCACCGTTTTTGCGCAAAATCGATCAGAAATCTATTTCTTTCCTGAACTGCAGTGTGCTTTTCGGACAGCTGTTAACATGCAACCTTCAAACTTCGAGTAAGTGGTCAACAGTACGATTGCGCTCCAGTCGAACATGGTAGGTGCTCGTAACGGTGCAGACACTAAGCAAGTGACTTGGCATTGTCTGGCTCTCCTAGTGACTGCTACCCAGTTAGTTTCTCAGAAAACTACCAGCAAGTCACCTGTAATTTCGACAAGGGCTTTCACTTTGTTAAGTTGACGTGGCAATAAATAGGACGGTTAATCTGACAACATATTCATCCAGGGGCTCCTCATCCTTAGTCCTATACATTGACCTCAAGGCTTGGGAATAACACATTTCAATATGGTATACCCCCAGTAAACATTTCTTCAAGAAGGAGCAGTAAATTACATTCTGCAACATACATGTTTCAATTGGGTACTGATACCAAGAACGATTTAGTTAACTGATTTAGTCAGCAGTTGAATTTTGTAGCTGTGCTAGCTAGGCGATAGATTATCCGCCCGGAATTGCGGACGCTTTTGTAGAATGCACAATGAGTTTCCATACCAGAGGCAATTGCGTGCGAAATCCTCCCCCATGAAAGGCCAAATCATTCCATTTCAAGCAGCGTTCCCTTCTTCATGTGGATTGTGTTGATATGACCACCAGATCTCTGTAGTGCCCTAAGAAATGCACGGATTTGCTGTCGCATCTAGTCAAACCGTGGGCTTGTAAATAGGCGAAATGTGGGGCTCCTTGGGGACATAAAAAATTCATCAGACAAAAATAACACCATCGTAGGCAAACCTCAGCCGAACACGAATCAGTAAATCAGAAAACCTAACAGATGGAAACATCAGACAAAAATAACACCATCGTAGGCAGACCCAAGCCGAACAAGAATCAGTAAATCAGAAAACCGAACAGATATAGGTTGCGCCAAACACAGAAATATCTTATGAACCGGTCAGTAGCCAAAAGGTCGGATCACATGCAACAACAAGGCAGACGGGCCAATCAAATAAAGGAAAACTACTAAAACAGGGTCCAGCTGACCATTCAAAGCAGAACACCAGCTGGCACAACACAGGAAAACTGAGTCGATCGGAACAAATGAGCAGAACTACTGGACTAAAGTTACTCAATGAACCACGCAGAAGTAAGACCATCAGATCTGAATGTAGCAAAAATTCCAAGCGGTCCAACCAGATTATACACCAGCTAGTGCCCAAACAACTAGTCACGTTGCAGATATCAGCCGCTTTTTAGAAACCATGCGGAAGCAAGCAGAAATAGAGGAATTACCCATCTAACCGTGCAACGACGTTGTCTTCTCGCATGATTACAAACCGTTTGCAGGCTATCTGCCAAACTTGGCGAGTAGACCAACTGTCACCTGATCAACAGCCAACGAGTAGCTTCCTTCTGGTGGGGGACGGGTGCGCTCATCTGTACTGAAACGCCAAACGACGTCTGCTAACACTAACGTTCAGTGCTGGTAGTATTTTCTTGCTTTACTGTAGGGTAACTCTTGAGTGCTACTTCACTATACAGATTTGGCCTTTGTCATTTTGGTGACACGTGCGAACCATGGGAGAAGACCGCCATGTTATATCCTGCAGGTACTTCACCTTAAAGGAGAGTAAGCCATGTTATATTCGATTTCATTTCTCGCTCTCGAAGTTCTTTCCCGTAGCGGAATCACTTTAGTTGGAAAGAATCTGGATGCAATGAAGTTTTCCCCAGTGCAGGAACCTAACGAAAACAAAAAGGAGGCGCTTTCTGGTTCCTTCACAAGTAGGGACAGCATGACAGTAATGTTCTCTACTGGTGTCGTTGACTTTTTGGTTGGCAAAATTTTATAATGGGCGCAGCTGATACACCAACCCACCACACCGGTAAACTGTTTGATATGACTGATCCAACCTAACTTAGTTTTGCCTGTGCACAGAGCTTACCTTTGAAATACCGACTAAAGGTAATACAGATGAAATATACGATAAAGCATCGCCTGATTACTCCCTCGTACCTGTTTTTTTTTACACACATCACTATTTCCGTTGCATGGAAATAAGTCTTTACGATGAATCTATGTTTAGTGGTTTTCATTTTGATGAAACTAAGTGAGGTGACTTCCAGTTTTTTAAGACTGCGACTACGAATACTAAAACGGGATCAACAAATGCGAATCAAGGACTGGCGAGAGTACGTAACTTCCGAAGCATTCGCTTTGGAAGAGTTGCAAATTTTCACTCCGCCTCATTGAAAAACCTGTTGAACCTAGGTGAAATTTTGCCGGCATGGTGCGGAAGCTATCGGTGGTCCTCACGAGGATACAATATCGTTTGGAGAGACGCGTTGGAACTCCGCGAAGGTATTTCTTTTTACCGATAGATCTGATATAGTCCAAAGCAGTTACACTTGCTTGCTCGGATCACTTTTCTGTGGGAGTTTTGGCCTTCATCCCTTTTTTCTCGATAGCCCTATATCAGGATGGACAGATTCCCGAAGAAAATCCCAGAATGCTCAAAACCTACTGAAACACTCAAACTTCAACAAAATAGCAGTAGGGAATTCGTCAAGCCCCTAGGCCAGAAAAGCTAGCTTCTGATCGCACGAACAAGCAGCTAATAAACTCAGCAACCATGGACGATTTTTCACGCACGCCGCAGAATTACTGACAACGATGATGAGTGTTCATAGAGGTCAGGTTTACGATGATGAGTGTTCACCCGAAGCCGATTAGACAGCCTTGATCAATGTCAAAGGTGCGCTTTGACTACCGCGAGGCATTTTGTAAAATTTGCAGTCGCTTGTTTGCAGTGGAGTTCCTTTTTGATGGGTCCTTTTCCGACACAAAGGCACTGAAGAGGGGACATCTGTTAGTTACAGTATTTAATTATGAACCGTGCCCGATAATGGTTACCGGCGTTCTGCTGACCTGCTTCACCAAGGCGCACAGCCTTCGTGCTTTCGATAAAGGACGGACAGTTTAGAGAGAAAATGCTGGCAGGGCGAAGTTCATCCACAAGGTAAGGATTACTCTGGAAAAAAAACACTAAATCTGCCTGGTATGTCCCAAGAAGTGCGAAACCGCTCCACGGTTGTCGGAGAGTGTTCAGCAAATTTGAGTAGAGCTTCATGTCAAGTAAATATATTATGATGTCTCGAGCACTGGAACAACAGAAGCCTGACGCAGTCTCCCTTAAACTAGAGACCCCAAAGACAATACTTGTTGGTACTAGCTGGTAATAGCCCGAAGAGATTTATCGAGAACATGTGTTCGCTACTCTGTGCATTCCGTAGACTAGATGAAAAGCTTCAAAACACGGCACAACTCATTGGCGATTTACGCATTAAGCACCATTCACAATGAACTCTCGGTGTAATAAAAAGCCAATAACGATCCATCACTGAGCAATACTCCACTCATCCATGGCAAGTGATTTATCGTTAGTGGTTATCAGTGTGATTAATCATCACAAACTCACGCGCAAACTTTGACAAACGACATGCCCAGCCAATGTGTAGACGTTCTACACAGCGCAATAACGTCTATAATTCCTTTGCAAACTGTTGATAAAGTTTACGCAGTTTTGCTGCGTTAAACTGTAAAACTGAAAACAACCTGACTCTCAGTTTGTTTTGTTCTATTGAGAAAACGTCAGTAATTTTGAGTCCATACCATGTAAATTGGCTTTGTATACACCTGAAAATCACAGCTTATCTTTTTAAATATGGCAGATCGACAAGGTCGACACCACCGGTGATACATTGCCGTACAATCGTAATTTTTCGAAAGCCTTATCTTTTTGGTTGCTACAAATAATCAGGGATGTCTTCATCTGCGGACACCAACTCGAACAATTTGAACAGAGGCAGACAACAACAATACATCAGTTAGTTGCAGTCTTAGCATCCAAGAGAGCAAGGGATGGCGAGTGCCTAATTCTGTTGCTAATAATACCCGGACTTTTCGTTGCTGACTTAGCACCCTTCGGTCGGATCAAAAGTTGATTATCACTGTTCTTGTGCTCCTCTTAATTAAGCAAGAAATACAGCGGATTGTAAGTGAACTAACCAATACAAATAATATTGTTGATTTAAGTCCGTGTTGACCAACCAGACACTCGTTCCCTAGTTATCTTGTTTCTGACTAGGTGATTCCAGTCTATCGGAGCTAGAGTTCTGAGGCAGTTTTCTCCTGAAAAAATATCGATTTTCCTGCTGGCAGGGGCCACGCCTTACAACCTACTACACAGCAACCTGTAACCTAGCTTGATATACGCGTTTTTCAAGATTCACAGAAATGCTATTATACTGTCACAAGTGTCTGCTATTAACAAACTCCATCGGAGCCTTAGAGAATCGCGCGCAGATATCAATTGTCGCACTAAGCACACCCTGTCACCACCATTAGAGGTTTGCAAGATACGTGAAGCGCTTCAAAATCTGAAGAGCCCTTGAGTGAAATCGACCTCTTTATTGACTACATACTCCTACAATTTGAGGATACAAGGCGCATGCCGGATCGAATTCTATTCTATTCAGGACCCAAGCAGCACCACTGTCCTCTCTGATATTCAATACTTACGTGGAGCTATCTGAACCCTCCTACAGGCGGAAGCCCAGACATTGTGAAAAATATGGTGAGCATATTCCATTATGAGCTCACTTCCAATGTTCGACTTGTTGAAAGGGAGAATCAGAATCTGCTAGCACTTCGATGGGTAATAGTTTGTAGGCCGAAGTGTGCAGCGAAAGGATGTGGACGAGCGCCTGATGAGAATCCATATGACAATGTCCAGAAGGAAGGACAGTCAGTGACTGGTTCACGCTACAGGTGTAACGGTGGATACTACTGATGCGGCATGTGAGTAGCACGTCTTCTCGTAAATCTGCTTTGCGTCTCTTGAAAAGTGTGATCTGTTACGGAATTTGTGCAGTCTCTTTGTAGCGTTTGCTTGCAGTTGAGTAGTAGTCAATGAAAATCCAGATAAAATTCGGGAAGGCGCGTTCAAGGAGAAGGTGGATATTCAGTTTTGTAAACGAGATGCAAATGAGAGTTTTGCTACCCTGTTCAATAGTCTGTAACTGTTCAGTTGACGTTCTCGAATAAACAACTCCGCAGCGAAAGCCTTCTTCCTTTCACAGGTAGTCGATAGAGATTTCATCGGTTTGGATCCTTTCTTTAGTTTGCTGTTGGAAGGCACTGCGTGACCAGGTGACTCCGGTTGTCCTAGAAGACAGCAGTGTATACATTCAGTTTGTGAGCAGTAAGGAGCTGAAGCAGATGATTGTTGTAGTCCATTCAGAGAGTAGGTTGCGTTTAGTCCACCCATTTGTACACCCATACCTTCGGCGACTGTGAGGATATCTGAGCTTCTAACCTGCCACAACAGGGAACAAAAGGCACCGGTTATTGAATTTTGGAAAAAAGCGATGAAAAACTGCTAATGCCGTTTCGTTTATGAGCTTCCTCAGCAGACAGTGCAAGACAACCGTACACTGGTGACCATCATCAGGTGTTCAGATCAGTAAGAATCTTCACATCGTGCGGCCGACGACAAGACTGACCCCATTGCTGTCTTATGCGGTCTTCATCTCATTACCAGGGAAATTCAAACGGAAGCAAGAGTTACTTGTGGGACAGAGGCCAAATCACTTTGACAGGTGTGTTAGGTTTGTTCAAGTGTACAACTCCATTAGGTTTGCATGCCAGGTGACTCTGAAGACATTAGACCACAGGCAAACATTTGGTCGGCTACTGACTGTCAAACTATTTGGCATGGGTTGATATCAGTAATCCCAGAAAAACACTATTCATGAGTGGAAGATGGGAAATAACCTGGAGTAGAGTTATTTTTCTGTTCTAACTTTCAGAAGTAGGATGGACTTTAGAAGGGACTTGAAACTTTTACTTGAAGATCCGAGTGTACAAGAGAATCGCACAACACTCCATTTTGCCGAGTTCTTTAAAAAGTACTTATTAATGCTCTGATGTTTTGCATTGCTCCATTGTTTTGCAACAGTTCTTTCATTTTTGTTGGTGCTATTGAACAAGCCTACCTCTCCTCGCTTTTCTGGGGAGCGGATGAAAACTTATGATGAATAGTGTAAGATAGTCCGCGTCTGCGACCTACGGCTGACGGGGTAGATAACGATCAGGTCAACTAGTGACTGAAAAAGTCGATATAACGTGCGTTGGAGAGCGAGTGAAATTTTACCACAGAAGTTGTAGATGTTTATGGGATTTGCTGAATTCCCATTCACATCACTCCGGTTTGTGCAGTTGTCCTCCTGCTTCAGCGCAACTATTCTCTTGAGTTCACACTAAAGTGGGGAAGCGGTGGACTAAGTTCTCATCAGTAGTGCATATCCTTGGTCGTGCGGGGTCTGAACTCCGTACATTTGACACGCGAGGCGAGCGTGTTTCCACTACTCCACCAGCGCAGGCTGGAAGAACCAGAACTATCACGTTTGAACAGGTGATGTTTTTGACGCTTGAGCAATGTGATTCTTTTGGCCGATGCTTCACAAAGGCGGTTATTTAGGCCAAAAATGCAAATGGCGGAAAATGGACTGGATAAAACGTGGCTATCTTCTATGGCGATCCCGTAAACTCAAAAAACTATTGGAAGATTGATGGAGAAACTAATGCAGGGTTAAATAAACCGAACTTAGAAACTGCTTAGAATAGGTCCGCCGAACAGGGTAACCAGATGTAGGAATCGTCAGCCCGATAAACAAAGTGACAGGATGTGACAAAACCGGGCCGGTCAAGCTATACATTCTCAACTAGTTCTAAGTGAAGTCCGTATACGTGGCACAACGTTACAATTTGTTTATTTTGACGGTTGCACTTTCTTCAGCTGTTCTTGTTCCATCACGTGACACTTTCGGTACGTCGTAAAGTGGTGATGTGACAACAAAAGGGGCACGGTAACATTTTTAGGCGTTTCTACCTGTGGATGTATTGTGTCCCTGTACGGGTTTGTGCACGAAAGCCTGTTCGGCCCGCATAAACAGAGATGAGACGCACAATGAGAGACATCAGTTAGTTTTCCGACGTGTGCTTAGAATTCCGGTGGCAAGCCCAAAACCGAATGAAGCGTGTCGAGCAGTACCGGCAGTGCACGCATATAGTATGAGTATAACCTGTCACCGTCAACACAAAAGAATAAGGGGTATTTAGTGACCAAATAACTTTTGTAACGGCTAACTCTAAATGCTTTGAATAGCAGATGGAGCAAGCCAATATTAGTAATTTCTTCAAGTCTGAGTGCCTGTTTTTCAGGCAGGTCAGATTCCAGAAAATAATCCAAGAATAGCCGAAACCTACTGAAAAACTCAGTCGCACTAGGGAAGCCGTCAAGCATCCGATCCAGAAAAGCCAGCTGCCGATTGGGCGCTCTAGCAGTTTTTTTAGTTCAGCAACAATGATGAGAGTTCAGGCATCTCATAGAAGGAACGGCCCATGATGATCAGTGTTCACCCGACGCAGGCAATATGGATTCGTAAATGAGCAATGTCCCTTGTAATTTTTGCACTGGATTGTTTGCAATAAAGCTGTCGTGTTCCTTGTTTTCCCATTTTTCCAACACTAAAGCATTGAAGCCGAGGCCTCACTTAGTTACAACACAATCACCCCCTCCCTGTCGAAACACCAAAGTCCTTCTTCTGTGCGATTACTTCAGTAGAGAATGCTACGATTCGGCTGACACGTAAAGTAGCTTGGCATTCATCGGATAAAAGTGTTGAAGGCACCGTTTTGCCAAACGTTGGGTAGAGACCCTCAATTGTTGTTTGCACAGTGTACACGAAATACGATGATCGTTGGAATACCGATGCTTTCAAAAGTATACCATATCCCAATGGACTCCTGGTCAGGATAACAGGATCATTTTCGTCACAATCGGCAAGCGATATTCGCGGTAGACACAAATGACATGATATTATCGGAAAGTTTCACGAAATTCTAGTTTGTGGGCAGAAGACAAAATGGTATTCAGTTTTAAAACTTGATAATATATCCTGCAGGACCAAATATACCTCGTCAGGTTTGTGGGAGTGTCACAGAATAGGTATTTTTTGAGCGTACACAGGGATGCAAATCCTCAGTAAAATGTTATTGGTATCGCTTTTCATCTCGGATTCGAATTTCGCTGTACCGAATTCCCGTATTTCACAGAATGGTCTTGAACAGAGATTTTGCGAAAACCACACGCTATTTAAATTCCACCCACGATGCTTCAAGCGGAAATGTTACCCAGAAGTCCCACTTTAATTTTTATCGGTTGATGAATGGTGAGCTACTGTCTGAACAACTGGGTTGGTTGTGAGTCTCTCGCAAAACTATATTTGTTCGCAAATGAGTGTATTTCGCTACTTTTGTGCAATTTGGGCTCAAGTAGAACATGAGGTTGACGGAAAGTCTGCGCCTACCTAATGAGGCCCAAGAAGGGCAAAACCGGCCGTGGGCTGTCGAAGAGTTTTCAGCAACCTTATTCGTAGTGTGTTACGCCTATATTCAGTCACTTGTTTTTCTCAAACACACGCGGAGCTATAATGGTGAAACGAAAAGAACTAAAGCAGTGACTTCAATAAACCGGCGAAAATCGTCACTTTTGTGCAAAGGGTCATCGCACATCCCAGTTCGATGTGATCCTCAAACTATAGTGGGGACTATGGTGATTATGTTACTAATATTAGTAATGATATCAACAGTGGTACGAACGAAAAGCGTCTAACACGAGAAGAAGTCTTATTTGAGGGAGTGGTGCACTTTTTCTTCAATAAGTAAATCTCAAAACGAACTAAGACCATATCCAAATCACGACTACTGCCGAAACCAGCAGAGTAACGGGTACTGACTAGATATAACGAAAAATGAAATGGTCGTGAAAATTTCTCAACAGCGTAAGCCATTAATGCTGAACACTTACTGAGCGGATTCGTTTGAGTTTGTTGCGTGCACAAAGCAGGAAACGAAAATTTTCAAATAGTAATTAACAAACTCGTCTGCATTTGATGCCAATATAGTTTGAAGGCTTCACGCTGAAAAAAGGTAGTGGAAGTCGGTATTCTTATAAGCTGAGAAGATAAATTTGTGAGAAGCGCTTGGCCTCACAAAAATAACTGGCACGTGTTATCAGGTGAGGTGACGCTATCACTTGGAGGACCCACTGACGAGTAGTACACGGCACGGAGGTATACCTAGTCTGATGAGCTTCACTCAGGATATCGTGGAACGGGTTTCTATTGAGGGAACTGACACAATGACGGATCCGTTCACAATTGTCTTCCATTCACGAACACCGCAAAAGTGGCTAACTTGAGAACACTTCTGCGGGTAAAACCCACCATTCCATCCACACTAGACAATTTTTTTGCTCGACAGATGTTAAGCTACAAACCTATCTGTATACCTCTTAGAAGTTATTAACAAAAGCTGCACTAATATTTTTTGCCAGTAAAGAGGGCCCTTGAAGAAGAAATTATTCTCCAGTTTATAGAAATCCCTTGTATAGTACGCCAGGGTGCAAACGGACGTAGAAAGCTAAGGTAATCACAAGACAACTGCGTGAATTACCGATCAGAGCAAGGAACGTAACCACCGAACGAGCAAACCAAATTTGCAGAACACGAATTAGATTGCAACACAAATCAGGAGCGAACCAATGAAATCACGAAAAAAATGCCGACCAGTTATACGGTCGCATTAGGCAGTATCGTACAGAAGCAGACAGGAGATGGAAAAACAATCAGCAAGCCATGCGGTGAAGGATTTCCCCACGTCAAGAGGTAGATTTGGTCCTCTCGAATGCGGACTTTATTATACAAGGCATGAGCGTCCGTTACGATTCACTCTGATCCAAGCTAACTGGAGCTGCTCACTTTTGTGGATATAGGCTAGGGTAGGTTTCGCCGGCACAAGACAGAATGCAACTAATCAAATTACGTGAATGGTAACCAATCCTGCACGCGTTACGGTTGTTTTTTTCGATGCATGATTCGTATATGAATCAATGATCTGGGTACTGTTCGCGGCAAGTTGATTGTTTAGCTACGTCTACTTCGGAGCAGCGTCAACCTCATCCAAGTTTTTCGTTTTATAATTCATTTACTGTTTGTCGTTGGACTACCGTGGAAATGGGGCTAGCCATTTTGATTTACTGTTTGTCGTTGGACTACCGTGGAATTGGGGCTGTGGTGTTGCAACATGCTGGAGTAATTTTATTCTATAGCAAAGTTGCTTTAAAACCCCTAGCGAACTTCCCAGAGCTCTCCCGTAGATGGAATGCAAAATACTCTGTAATGATTGATCACATGGGGGTTTTATGGTGGAATGTGAAAACTGCTATTGTTGCACCAGAAACTGGACGAAAATGCACCATTAGTAGGAACCACTGACCAACTGTTAAAAGCAAACTCGTGCAACAACCTGGTCATCGGATGCAGATATGCCAAGTAGACTGCAATCAGTGGAATTTGGAACCAATCTTTCGTAGACTACTGTATATGGGGCCGCCAGTAATCCTAAACAGTTGTCGGACGGTGAAGACGTGTACTGGAGCATGCGGTGCCACATTCAGTTACCTGCATGCGCGGATAACACCCTTTCTCGTTAGAGACTTTCAAGAAGGGGAAGCACCCAATCATTAAATCATTGAATCCTTGAATTCTTCTTCCGCTGAGCCACCGATACGGGGCAAAGCATGCACGCTTGCAGTCATCGTGTGAAAATGTATTTAGAAGAACCGCATCAGTATCTTAGTACAAGACGTTTTTGGACGCATATTGAGGGGGTAAAGATAAGATTATTTTGCTACTCTCAAAAACGCTCGGGTAGTCAAGCAATCACAATCATTTTGTACTATTTTTGGGTGGATAGTTCAAAGTTAATCATCAAGCATGAAAGTGTGGTCGTTGACCAAATCAAGGATAGAATACAATGTTGCAATCCGTTGGATCGAGGGATGCTTTATCCTGTTTCTATTTTCAGGATCAGGTCACCACCTGATGCAGTAGACATTGCTCTAGGAACTAAAATGTCACACCTGGCAATTCAGATTTCCAATCCTCACTGGTGAATACGCTCAAACACCGAGAACAAATTCTGAAGGTGATTTACGAAGAGTGGCTTTTTCTCACTTGGGTCGCAGTTTAGCAAACTGATAAAACGGCTCAATATGTATTGATAGCGAATAACTCAATGCAATAGCCTTCACCTCCGAAAAAAATCAATTTTTGCATATACTCTTCATTGGCTAATTCTGAGTAGTAAGTCTTTTGGATTAGATAATAGTTACTGATGGGTCATCAATTACACATTCAGGCCCGCTGAACAGTTACGGCACAATCGGGCAATGCTATTGGTTTTCTGACAGGCATGTTTATCCTCAGAGAATCGGTTCAGTATCGTGGACTGTTTAGATGAACCGAGATTCGTGTGTACTGCGGCGACGGACCCGGTTGATCAGCTCAAAATAAGCTGCAGGTGTCAACTCACTTTCGCTTTGGTATACGGGCTAAAAGTAGTATTACAAAATAGAATGTCCTTAAGCACATCAGTAGCAGCATAACAATAATCTACCAGCGAATGCGTTGAATCAACGAAATTCTCCCGAAAGAACTACTGAATAAAGACAAATTTCGACATGCAAAATGCTAAAAAATTCCAGGTGAGAGGAAGCTGTGTATCTAAAAATTATAACGCATCTCACCTACATATACAAATTAAAATAATTGTTCGGTTTTAACACGACCTCGAGTTTAAACTGCTATGAATCCAAAAGAAAGTGTGAGAGCTGAGATACTCTTAGGTTGCTAAAGCCTAGACAGAAGCAGTCGACGTACCAGGCTTGGGTTCGAACCCAGAACCTTCTCCCAGTAAGCTCGTGCCTTAACCATCTCACCTACCTTCTTTGTTCTAGACAGCAAATAATGCCTAACTTCTTTGATCAGGTGGGATGAATTTATTTCCAAATATGGAGCAGGGAGATGAGCGAATATGGTGCCAACATAAGGCAGCATTTGTGCAGCACCTTCAGTTGATAATAGAGTGATTCAGCTGGGATTCAGTCAAGTCTCACGTTAAATTCAAATGAGAGTATACCGCGAATTGTGTGTAGTCAGAACTCTGAAACTGCACCTATCGGACGAACACCAAGAGACAGATGAAGTCGATCATTGGCTGTCAAAAGTTTCTTAATGTTTTGTTCGGTCAAGAAACGTAGAACTTATTGTTTTCTGGAATCACTGGAAACACTAAGCTAAGAATCTCAGTGTTTTGTTAAGATTCTAAGAAGTAAAACTGAGATATTTTAAGAGCTTTGTAATTTTCCAAGTTCCAGACCAGAGTTTATGCAACACTTAACTTGCTACAAAGTCACATCTAGGTGCGTGGTTGGAGACAGTGAGATTTCCGTATATCTCAGGTCATCATCACACTGAAATGGTATCCATAGGAAAAAACGATTATATAGATTTATTCCGTCTGCCCGAGAGGATAAATAGCTGAGTTTATGAACAGTAAAAAAGTTATGGTATCGATAAGAAACTTGGTTATTTTTAGTTAGGATTTTGTCCTGTGACTGGGGTCAGTCTATGCTGAAAAGGTGAGAATCAATGTTAAGCTACTTCATCCTTACTGGAAATCGTCAATAGTGTACATATCACAAAACTTCAGTAGGGGGCCTCGAACCTATGACCTCTCTATCATTGGTTTGAGCATTTAACCAAGAAAAGCTGATCAACAGTGTGATGAGCCAAATTATTTAGTTCTCTATCTTTATATTCACGGAGGACTTAGTTCACTGGCACTTTGCTTTAATAATTATTATTAATTGCGTTGGCTGACCAAAAGTACCAACAATGCCCATATCCTCTGTATATTACCACGAATGACAGCAACTCATATTTTTCTTGGAGGGAGGTTACTATATTACTGATTTACACAATTAGTAGGAATGAAGGAGGTAATCAAATGACACACAGAATAACTCCTCTCACACCTTAGTGAGGACTAGTTCCTTAGAAGGGGTTCGATGGCTGGATTAGGTAAACAAAATTAGTATAGGGTGTTTTTAGCAGGCGTCTTTTCATTGGTGTTATAAACAAGATCGAGTTTGGAATAAGCAGTTAACCGAATATTCCTAACTTGTTTTGTTCTACCAGGTACCTTGATCTAAAATGAAAGCAATCTATCTGGAACGTAACCACAGTGTTCACGTGTAGCCATCACGTGACCTAAGGTGAAACAGATAGAATGTCAGATCATGATACAGCTGTCAGGACCAACGCCTCACCCGAACTTCAACCTGGCGCCGGAAATCAAACAAGCGATTTACTTCAATTAGTGAAACCTTAGGCATGATTGGCCTCCGGGGATTTCAAAAGCCATTTAGGCTAAAATGAATTAATCCGGCTGACATGCGGTACCTGTCATTTCGATACAAAACAACATTCGACGGACATGATTGTCCGTCGGTCACCTACTGACCTGGTTGTTTATCAGGTCGGCTGTTGGGTGTACGTTAAACGATCATATTTTTAAGTTGTTCTATCACCAACGTCCTGTATCTCTGAGGTTACAACGAAGCTCTGATTTGTCTTGGATGTAGCGGTACGATTTTGTGGTTATCGTGTCCAGTGATGTCACATTTTAGATGAGATAACATTCTCCTCCTGCGAGAACAAGATTACTCTCGATAACATGCACTCCGTACAACCAAAATAGATTTTATGCTTTCATGGGTTACATTTTCTTCGACTCATACAGTCTTCTTCGAAGCTCAGATGAACAATAGGTTAGACAAATATCTAGGAGAAACTGTATTTAGGGAACCAAAAGTATCTACCTTAGACTAGCGCTCAGTAGGCACCAAACCGATAAGAATGGAACAATAAATACATCACAGACACATTCACATCCTATATAAGAAGAAATCTTTCAAGGCTATTCCAGGCCGTCCTATTTTGTGGACCATATCCCTTCTGTAAATGTCCTGGCAAAACAGAAGATCTAAGCCGAAATGTACTATTTGTGGGGGATAAGTAACTTATCTGGGGATGGTTAACTCACGAGCGCGAATAACTATCTAATTAGAAGTGTGCCAAAGCTGCTTCGTCACCCAGTATAGACTATGAAAACAATAAAGTCAAGCTCAATTTAACCATTAGAGGTCACATTGTGTTTAGCTTTCAGTATGGAGAGTAAGTACGGTGCCTTTTGAATCGTAGGGCTGACTTAAATTTTCATCACTGGGCTCACTAATGTGTACGTTCGGTGGAGTGTTTATTAGTCTTGGTACCACCACTTGGTTGAGTGTGGCCGGCGGTGCTCCCTGTAGTCCGCTTGAGTGATGTGTGCGTTCAGGCCAGATCAACAACCACGCGTGTGCGTAGGTTTAGTGTGACCCTGATAAATCGCTTCAGTTGGTGAATCGTACAACCTTGCAATACGCGTGTTCACGCAATACGGAGGCCTAGCTACCACAGTGTCGGTCAGTGCCTGATGTGGGCTACCTGCGGCTTTGGCACACTACAGCGCTGGGTCCAACTCCGACAAAACGTTCAAGGTTTATTCAGTCATTTGCGACGAATAAACCATTCAGTTCCATACCGGTTGCCAGTCAACACTTTCATGAAATTCTAATGAACAGAAGCAGAACATGAGGAATAGTTTCCCAAAGTGAGAACAAACTGCGTTATCTCGAATATCGTACCAAATGAAACACGAGGCTACCCTTGTGCAGCGCACTCAGTTGAAGAATGTCATAAAGGAGAGATTCCGTTGAGTATCCCGTGAAAACGAGATTGAAATGAAAACAGGTGTATTTGTTGAAATCAGTCCAATTGGGATTCAGGAAATTCGGGGACTGCACCTGCCTGATGAGGCCCAAGAAGAGCGAAACTGGTCGTAAGATGCCGAGAATTTTTCAGCAACCTTACGAGCAGTAAGTGACGTTCAAAAAATGTTCTTAGGACCAAGTTCAATGACAAGTTCTGTGAGTTTAACAATTACTGGTAATGATATTATACAAGTGTTTGAATGACTGAACAGAGGCGTACGAGACAGAACGTTGTTGTGGGATATCTCAAAGTCCGTTCTAAAGATTCATAGCACGTGTAAAACCTGGTCAAACGATCCCCATGGGCATTGCTTCTAAAAGCTGAACCCTGTGATAATTAGGTTGTCCTCAGCGATGCTATTTAAAGGAAATAAAACACCAGATCATTAAAAATTAAAGTGACATGTTAGCTTTTTTTATCAGTATGTGAAGAAGCTGTTTAATTTTTGATGAGTTCAGTCACGCAGAGTCTCCCCGAACAGGTTCGGGTGTCCAATTACTTTTCAGCGACTCCGATTACCTGTTCTGGACAGACAAAATGCTAATTGCGTGCTATAGTTGAGCAAAAAGTGAATTACCACAACGTTTTTGCCAGACAAAAAATGAAGGTTAAAAAACAGCAAATCGCCAGTTCAGTGGAACGTGAAGAAATTTAATATAGGATGCCTAGGTGTTCGCCTAGATTTGATGCCATGTCACAAGCACACTTGATCCCGTCAATGAGTTAGTCGGTGAAGCAGGTAAACGTTGATCAATGCGGATCAGAACACAGTAAAGTGGTTATCGTACTTTATAACTCACGGTTTTCCCTAGCCTCTTAAAGTTGAGAACCTGCGGCTTCTAATTCTGTGCACTTGATGTGGACAGTAAGACCAAACATTCTGATATGAAATGCTGCACAACTTACTTAACAATCTGGTGTATTACAGAGTGGAAAAAAATATGAGGAAGCTACTTTCTAGAGTGTGTCAGGCACAATTTATTGCGTGATCAACCGAGGAGAAGTCAATTCTTCCTTGTTTTCGTTTGGAGGGCCACTATGCACTTTGGGTAGCCTTGTTGACAAGCATGAGTCTGATTCACTAGAAGTGTGGAATCTAGACAAAACGCTTGATCTCAAAACGCCTTAACAGCCCACGATCGATTTTATCCTTGTTAGGGCCCACCAGTTAGGCGCAGTCCCCGAACCACTTGAACCGAAATTGTGCGTAATTCGCGAACTACACCCAATTGCAAACGAATTCGGTCTTAGCGGATGGATCAACCGCATATCAACTAAATTGCTCGTTTAAGACATTCTTTAACTGAGAGTGCTGTTTAAAGGCCTTTTCATGTTTTATTTGGAAAGATACTTGACATCTCACAGTACATTTTCAACAGGGAACATACTGTTCACGAAATCGCCGATGAGCTTCGAGAAGGGTGAAATCGCTCATGGGTTTCCAACGTTTTTAACAACCTTATTGGTATGTCTAGCAAATGCTTGGCGATATTTCGATTCTCGTACCATGAAGCAACACATTCAGCTGAAGAGCGTCCTGAACGAGAAACTGATTTGGATTCACTTGAGTCTCTTTTAAAACCGAATTAACGTGCAAATGAGTGCCGTTCTCAAAGTCTGGGAACTTTTTCGATATTAACCGATAGAAGTGTGTTAGGTACTCCAAAAATTGGGAACCAACTTAGTAATGGCTTAGCTTGTACTCTGCGATTCCGAATGGGTAAAGACAGAAAATTCATTCTCCGAAAAAAGACATGGCACGAAACTTTGCAAAAGTGTTCTAGCACAATGTCATTTCTAGTAATCACATGCAATCTACTGCACGTACAGTCCTCTCCAGTTAACCAGGTCCTGTTCTGATGGAACTGCAGAATGGTACCAAAGCTTATACCGAGCAAACAAGGAGCGAAATCAGCTTGTTTAGAAAACCACTACCAACAGGCGGATAGACATTGCTACTGACACTCAATTGCTTGCTGGTAAACAGGATATTATTTATTATAAAAGTACTCTGTGTTAACAAAGCCTCATTTCATTTAAGAACAACCGGCTTGAATTGAAGAAAAATCCAGAATTCTGGAGTGACCGAAACACAGTCCTAAACTGCCGTAATGTAGAGCCAAACAACGACTGTTTTCCAGAGTAAGACAACTTAGGGATGTGCAAACCTTTAGGATTCATACAAGAATACAAGGAATTTGATTTGACATCCGGCTACCCTATGAATTTCGAATTTTTCGGGTTGACGTTGTCTTCCATGAGGAAGTTAATTTCCTTATCCACATCAGCAGTATGTGTAATGCAAGGATGGTTATAACGTTTCGTGTTTAAATGGAATTCACTGGCACCTTGAGTCAACCACACATGGCAAGCTGGTGTGGTCTACAACTGATAACCAAGAAGTTGTGAGTCCCAGAAGGCGGAAAGTAGAAAAACCAGAAGTGTCAACCAGGTCAAAGAGAAACACGTATCCGTTTTTCCGTATACCGATTTTAGGAGTCCTAATGTGCGTTTTCGTCAGTGTTCAGTGTACACTCACTGCCAGCAAATGCCTCTCCTGTCCACCGTTTCTTTAGATGTTTCATAATTTAAATGATTTCCAAAGGATGCAGACGTGACAGGGAATCGGAACATACGGTACTTCTGTGACTAGTACTCACCCGTGGGACTCGCTGTAAATAATCCAGTTTGCAGGGAGCTTCCTGTTAGACGATCAGTCTTCCCTCTCGGTTTATACGATAACTAATTGCTCCTTGAATCGAATAATGCCTCTGTTTGCAGTTCAAACGATTCTCTTCGTGGTTGAGCCACTTTGGAAATCTCCGGAATACCAACGTCTTTTCAGCATGACTTCTGCAGAGACTGAGGCTTCAGTGAGATGATCGAAATAGCATTGATCCTATTTGGTTGACCAGGAAACAGAACACAGTTTGTTCCGCACCAACTGGTGAAACAGAACACTAGTGTTAAGACCTTTCAATCCAAATCACGAGTCAACTTCAAAGGCCTGCTATTCACTCGAAGCACAACTATGGTTTAACCATTTTCCGGTTTTCTTTTTTGACACATTTGTAAGTAGCAGGCTGTCAAACACCACCTCTCTTTCGTTGAGTACAACACAAATCGCACTGGTTTGTTTTGTTTTTCTTCTCAGGAGCTCTAGTAGCTTAGTAGACCATAAAGCGCTTTGCCTTCGGGGACGAATAGACCAACGATTTTCATTTGAACAGATCGCAAAACGTCTACTCAAAGATCGAGGAAGTAGGTGTGTTTGTCAGGTCTTTGAACAAATCCCTCAAAAGGCCGGCTTGGAGCAAGATTGATACAGGTCTATTAAGGTACCAAGCCAACTTGGTCCCTTTATTCTACGCAATGAGTAGCAACCACTTTCCAACGGGTTTATGAATTACAACTGAGAGAGTTGCCTTTTAGACATGACAATGTCCTAAAAGGCTGAGAATTTGCCCAGCTGACGGAGAAGCCTGTACCTTATTCGGAGAAATATAGTTGCCCTTTTCTGACTTCGGATCTAAACTACACCATGTGTGAAACTTAGTAGCCTGGGTTCAACTTTTTTCTTCCCAACATAACTCCGTACAGATTAGGTTTTGAAAGTTATACGAAAAGTTCGAGGGTTTGGTCCACTTATTGCACACAATCCTAACATACTGCTGATAGGCAACTGCTCTGAACATAAGAATGATAAACAGCAATATCGCCTGGACTGAACTTGGGTCGGTGGCTTTAGTGTTGTGTCCGGAGGATTTCATCAACTAAGAAAACCTTCCCAGACCATTATCCAACATTTTTGTTACTATCCGGAAAACATCGATAGCGCCCTTAAGAACAGCAGAATAATAGCAAAGGTATTTTTTCAGCATATCTTCTTCTGACTCAGACATATTCGTTGGAAAGACAAAATCACTCAAAAGGTGAACCGGGTTTGGTCAAAAGAAACATGAGGGTTAAATGTGCTTGTCAGGACTGACACAAAGTTTGGGATTCACATGGAGTTACGATGCGAACTTTTGGCCTTGTGAGTGTCAATGTGTGTACAACACGGATTCGTCCAACTGGAGGTCAACCGAAACCGGTACGTTGCCTGAATGTCACGATCTCTCGCTCTCCGTCACTGTCTCGCTGTATTAGACACTGGTTCTTCATCAGAAATGACTTGATTTAGCGGATGTTTAGCTCGGACTGCAAACAGTAAAGCATTTCTGGTACGTGTTGTAGGTTCAACACGTAATAGTGGTGACGACGTGCACCCCTAATCGATACATATGTATAAATTCGGGATACTATGATTAGTTTTACCGTTATTTTGAATATAATGTCATGAGTGATGTTTCTGTAGTTTGTTTTGGACGAAAAAAATCACACAATTTGCTCATCACTGTTTCACACGTGAAGGTGGATAACGCATTGCTGTGGGGTTCGAACAAATATCTGGTCGCGCAACCTATGGCTTAGTCACGCCAGCTAAACTACAACGATAAAGTACACATTATCCAAAGCTCCGAGGACAAGCTGGAGCCGTGTGGCCTTTAAAAGACAATGTTCGAGATGATACTCATTCATTTGGTCCTCTCAGGCCTCAGGACCAAGGTAGGCAGGACGGTATCCGGTCATCACATTGCTAGTGAAACCAGCGAACCTGATTTTCACGCTCGCCAAAAGAGATGGATAGAGTGTTTTTTACGGATTAACTCATAGTTGACTTTCTGCGATATGACATCCTGCGGGAAACCGCAGCCAAGTGGCATGACGTGCAACTGCACGGCAACCTGGGCTGAAACCAGGGAATGAAATTAACGGCGTTTGCGTTTTTGTATGCTTCAAGGTCTACTATTTAAAATTACGTATTGTACATTGCGGTAGTGACAGCACAGACCTTAGATAAGGTAGTGAAATACTGCGAATGACCTGGCATTGTCCCAAACTATCGTTGGACAGTGCATCGCGCTTCTCGCGCATGACGATAGTGATCGCCCTCCATTCATGAAATGCACTCATTTGTACACCAATCTGGGTTCAGAAAGGACGTGAGGTTGAAGGAATCTCGGGGACTAAGCTTACCTGATAAGTCGGTCGTGGTTGTCAGAGTTTTCAGCAACCTTGTGAATTGTCTCTTCCATTCATCGCTTTCGGGGAATGGTACGAATATCGATCGATCAGTGGTATGGCTCGAAGAAGGCGACAACCGCTAGCAGGCGAGGCACACTGTGTTAGTTAGTTTGCCTGCACCTTAACCGTGCGTTACACACTTACCTCATTGGTTTTATCCAGTTTTTTCCCAATGGCAAGTGAACAGGTGCATCGTACAACTATATTTTGGTCATTTTAGGGAACCAACAGCAACATAAGCTTCCAGACGAATGAAACTAGCGCGTAAAACATGTAGTTGACGGGTAAACAGGAATTTGTTAACCGTGTATTCCGTAGCGTAACAAGCGGTCATTTGTCCGAATTCATCATTGATGCCAAACTACATAAAATTTGGTTCCAAATCAAGTTGAAGTGACATTTGATAACTGGGGACATCTCTCATTAACTTGTGCATCAACTTCAATGTAAGTCTCAAATTACATTAGCTTTTCAAGAATAGTGTTGTCCCAGAGAAGAAGACCTTCCAAGTTTAGAGATATTCCGGCAGTTCGATCAGCTGTTTTCCAAAGTTGAATTTAGATCACACCGATAAAGTGAGCTGCTAACATATTCGCCAAGCATTCCATCCTGTTTTTTGGTTGCACGAAACAAGCTAATCCGGTCGAAATTGGATATTTTCGAAAACTAAAACGGAATAGTTAAAAAACAGCAACAAACAGAAGGAAACGGCCAAATTCACGCAAGTGGTTTGATCACGTAGATTTTTGATTGTAAAATTCGCACTGAACAAACTTCCGAAGCTTTTTTGCCTCGAGGAAAATAAGTTCTCGGGAGAACTTTATTTCTTTCATTTTTCCCGCTCTCCGGACCACTCACACATCACTCACATTTGCAAAAGTTGGAACCGAAACGATTCTAAACGTCACGTGATAAACTGCTACTGTGATACGAGTGGGTGCCAGTCTGAATTAGAGTTCTACTTTTTTAACACCAACGAGCAGCGCAACACCAGGTGAACGCAACGTGCGAATCTCAGTTGCAACATCTGCTGAAACGCTCCGTGTGGCTGAGATGTTTTCAGAACACTTCCGAAAAAAATTTAGATAATTTCTACGGGCATGACAATGCGAATGAATTACGAATGGTTAATGGCGAACCTGTTTGTTGTCACTTCGCATTCAGCTGATCCTGTTCATGGTTGCCCGAACCATGCCCTATGCCCGCGAACCAAGTAAAGCATGCGGTGTTGGGACTACTACTCAAATTCGGAAAAACGTTTCTGTTAACTTCATTTATCGGGCAAATAAAATTTAGTCTGGGGGTGGATAATTTTAGCGCCTGTTAGAGTGAAACTGCTTGAGAAATAAGAATGTTTTCTTTGAATAGAAATTTTCGCTTCCAAAGGACTTTATAGACAGTGAAGTTATCCTTCGGCAAAGTTTTGTTTCTGGTCCAAAATCTTTGCCAATTCGTGTGAATAAGTTGTTAGTTTGGGAGAAAATCGGTTAGTAAGATATGTTTCAACTAGCAGATTGAATGAGTGTAGTATGTTAGTTAACTGATATTATGGGTCGAACGTAACACGACTACTAACAGGTTACTGAAAACTTTTTGATGCCCCCCCCCCCCGACAGGGCCATCATGAACGAGAAATTCAATTAAATTTAGTCGAATCTCCCCTCGAAGCCAAATTCATGTTCAGGTGAGAGTATTTGTCGAATACTGCTGGTTATTTTGGTTGATGAGAACTGATGGGCTAAGGGAAAGGCTAACATCAGTACAATAAAGGTTTAAGATATTTAGCTGTGTATTCCTCCTGATTGTCACTCACAATTTGTGTTGTGTGAGCTGTGTGGGTATGCATGTGACAAGACCACTGGACTGTGGCTTGCAAGAGGCCCAGTAGGTGTTAGTCGGTCAGTGACAAACAGATAATGTTGTCTGTCCAAATATGGCCAAAACGGACTGCCACTAAACAGCCCATTTGGAATTTTGAAGGTTACGTGTTTTGTGTTAACGATCTTCATTATTGTAGAGTGGACCATTTCAAGATGGCGAATCAAACTATTTGCGGGCTTATTGGACGAACAACGGTGCTCAGAAGAAAGAATGAAGAGAGGAACACCTATTTAGATAAGCAGTGATACAAGGTTTTCCTGAATTCAGTATAAAGATCAGGTTGATATATTTAAACATTTCACCCTATCCCTTAATTTAAGCACTCGAACCTAGAAACGGTTCCTCAACAGCGCGCAGTACTAACACAGTGGGAATTGGAGCTTGCAGCAGGTCACATCTTTTGGAGTAAAGTTGGAATTCCGTAATGCGGTACTGCTGAGCCAGAGAGTTCCGAATCGTTCAGCATGCCACATTTCAAAGCACTGAATATGCCAGCCGAACACCGAAAGTAGACAGGTGGGGAGGAATGCATCACTTCGGCAAAGTCGTCCTTACAATAGTCAGTTTGCATTTCATAAAGAAGACGAGTTTATTGGTTTCACCTGACTGTATTCCACGAGTAATCAACCGACAGCCTGGTGAATCCGAGACCAACTAATAGACGGCATACCGTCAGTCCTGTCGGTGAAAAATATTCTAGGCTCAGCCAAAATAATCTGAGCTTCTGGGTGAGCCGCTTTTTTTGGTACATCGTGCAGGCGGATTGTGATGGTGTCAGCGGCTTTGAGGATTCGTAATCGAAGGCCTTTAGATGGTTTGAATGACACACGATAAATGACTTCTAAAGCTACATTCCGACCCACTGTACGATTTGCATTGACAAAATATTCAACAAATGCGTTTTTTGTGCTTTTTTCCATGGTCCTTTTTCAATCGAATTTGGTAGTGTCCGCGCACTACCACAGGAAGATGTCTCGCGTTTCGATCCATATGCTCAACACTCCGCAAACACTGCAGTGAATATACACACATAAATATGGTCATTCCAAACACATTTTCCTTAGAGACGCTAAACAATTTTAGCCTGGCTGGTAAGATGAACAGCCAGTTTTCTTCAGCGTGGAAAGTTGTCTAGTAGCAAGTTCACCAAGAGCAACTCTGTTCATTTTTCTCCGGATACATATAGTTTCAGACGTAGCGTACTACTTGGAAGGTTTCTGAAATCCCCCTTCGACAACCTCACGTGCACTCTGCCATGTTCGGACAATGTACTGTGATATATCGAGTAGCGTACCAGGTCCTTGCGCAAGACCTTCAGCTGAAGAAGATTTGGCTGGATCCATCTGAGCCTTCCATAAAAAAACAGACTGGCACATGAATGCGACCATCTCGCAAATAGCGTTTTCTTTTTCACTGGCGTTTTCACTGGCCATTCTGCAAGCAGGAAATGCTGTAGGGTATCCTTGCAAGTGTACCAGTCTGAAAACAATCTGTACAAAGGTTATACGCGCCCTTAGTCTGTTTTTTCTCAGGATGCACCAGGCCGAATTTGTGGAAAGAAGTGCATAGTTGTCAAGACAGTGCCGGAATTGACGATGACGAGGTCCAGTAAGTAACCATATCATTCTAATTATTGAATTAGGTTTGTTTTGCTTTTTAACATCCTCGTGTTATCCGGCTCATTTCAGACTGCCAATGTAACTCATTTACTGAACTGGTGGGATGATGGCTCCCAGTTGAACGACATCATGATGCTCAGGGTTTGCAGAGAGCTACCAGATTACAATGCGTGCCTATTCATAGCATGTTCAATAGCTGAGCTGTAGTTTTGGTTGTACAGTCGTGTGTGCCAGGAACCGTCTGAGCTTAGATGAACAAGCCTAGGTTTCGGGTATTTTCGCTGGAGCTTTGAAATTTTGAAATTTTGAAAAATACCAAGCGGTCTATATCATTAGCAGTATGCGAAAATAATCCGTCCAGAGTGCATCTAGTGAAATCTCTGCCTATTGGTCTTATTTTTGCCGAAGTAAGCTTTCAGCTGGGAATCAGCGGGGCTAGGCAGTGGCTGTAAAAGAAACCGACGAGGTTCTGGACGCGGTTTGTCTCCACAAAAATCCTGAGGCAAATTACGTCATCCCGATTTGTTTTATTTCCATTCCGATTGTGGGAAGCAGTGACGCTGAGGTGTCAGGTTTCATGAGATGATTTGGAGTTCTGAAACGTGCAAAGAAGACACTGCTGCAGTAAAACGATTCTATAGTTGATAACTTTACTACGATTTTTAACTTTGCTACATTTAGAGAAGTTCTGATTGCTGAGGAAGTGGTCTGTTGATGGAAATTTCGTCCCGTAACTAAAGCCAGTGTAAACTGAAAAACCGAGAAGTCCTGGAATGCTGATTCATCCTCATTGAGAATTATCAGCAGTGCGCGTCGCACGAATCTCCAGAAGGGAATCTTGAACCCGCGAGCTCCTGGCTAGTGGTTCGAACACTTAAGCCACAAGCAGCCACCAGAAGACGAACACGAAAAGCAGTGTAAGCAAATGTGTTATATCTTTTGAGGTATTTGCTCTTTGGTTGGACGGTTCTTCAGATCTCTCTCTACTGTCTCGGTAATGCGGTTAAAGACAGGTGCTCTGGTTTCCAACGTTTTTCTGCTGTAACATCCTTTTATGCACGACAACCATACACGACATATATGACTTTTGCAGAGGTGACTGCCAATTCTAACAGCAACGAGTAATCAGCCGTCGTCCTGTTGCTTAGCTTCAAAAAAGAACTTTTAGGAAGACGAAAACTACCGGAACAATTGCATTCAGTGAGGAATCGATTAATGTCGAACAACCACGTGCTACCGAAACCACACTTCTGGATCCATTAGCTCTGCTCTGCATTGTGATAGCGTCGCACAATTTGGAACGTTTCACTGGAAAACCTAATTTCGACTAACCAATCCATGGTGGCAAATGAAATCAGTCATAGTGAACAAAGAGGAACTCACCATTTCAAGAAACGGTCGACGGGAACATCTGGATGTAACGGATAATGCTCTTATGAGGTTTCTTTTAGTGTGTGGGCACGAGCGAGCCAATTTTTGACACGGTACATCGAGATTCAGATTGACTACCTCTGAACATGGGAAGTTGTCACATTATTGTAGTGTATTCTGTGTGTGTACGGGATTGTTCTGTCTGCGTCCATGAGAATTTGAAACTCATCACGAGTAGTTCCCGCAACATAAGAGCTGATCATAATCGCCGTCTGCGGACGGAGTATTTAACCATCTTAGCTAAAAATGACCACTCCTGAGATACTTTAGCTCTAAAGTTAGTTACTCATAGAGCAATTCAGCATGTGCCACACCCGCTATTTTTGTGTCCTTAACGCAGAAAGTGCAAATCCTCGGACACAGTATTTCTTGAGTAGCTCCCGTGGTCATCCTTATTGAAGTACTTATTACGAATCCCCGACAGACTCTCTGCAAACCAGAACTACTCTTCAGGTGAATCCTCGTGATGACTCAGCGTGCACTGGTGGGGTACTGGTAACAAGCCCAACTCGCATGTCAGATGTCTGGAGTTCAAACCCCGACACGGTCAAACATACGAAATGCTCATGGGCTCTAATAAGAGTGGAAGTCAAGTTCAGTTCTTCTTTGCATTGGAGTGGAGTAACCACAATAATAGTGCTAAGATAGGTGGGGCGCTGTTCATACGACGTTAATGTGAACCAAGATTCCACTATTCCTTTTTGTCTTCACTACATCGTAAGCTCCGTATAACTGGGGAATTCTTTGCACATATTTCCAGACATTCTGTAGTGCAAGTGAGGTGTAGACTAATAACTAAAGCGTAAGAGGCTTGTTTAGTCTCTCTTGGTGAAGGTGTAGCACTAATTCGAGACTGAAGATGTGGCTGTTGCAACAGCTAGAATCGAGAACCTTCGGGTGAGTAAGTTTGCACCTTAACCACCAAGCCACCTCAAGCTTGTTTAGAAGCATACTCTGACGCATTATACCACTGACTGCCCTAGAACTTCTCTACCACAACAAGACCTATTTAAGAACCTTGAATAAAAACCCAAGTACGTATTGTGTAAATGAAAGAAAAAATGGTATTACAATCACCCAAGTACGTATTGTGTAAATGAAAGAATAAATGGCATTGCAATCCGGAGCAGACCAAACAGGAGTGTTCTACCAAGTGAGCTGCCGCGGGGGCTACCAGGAGGTGTGTACGTATGTCTGAGTCGGTTCACTTCTCTCTCTCTCCAATGGATTTAACAGGTGACGTCTACCAGCTTCATTCGCGACCATCTTGTATGATGTTTGCAGTGAACTAGGTATCCAGACAATGTTGGCGTAGATTGGTAGGGAAGAGCTGGTGTGGCGTGCGTGGAACTCAGGAGTATGTGCGCAACGTGGGAAGGTGTTTGGATGATACTGCGCGAAACAGCGGATGGCGTCGGTTCGAGTCCTGTCGTTCAAAACATTTATAGTCCGCCCGTTGTACTTTAAGTTCTGCTGGAAACTTTTAGTTTTCCATGTTGACAATAAGTTGCTTTTTTCACGACAAAATGTTCTGTTGGGTACTGATTTCCCAGCTCTGAATACTTGGAGAGAAAAACTCGGAGCTCATCAATTGGATAGCCCCATCTTTCGGAAAAGTCGATTTTAATACTGATAAGCTAGGATGTGTTCAGAGGTCTGAAAGTCATTGCTCAAAACTCTAAAATACCCTATGAGTAGTGCATTACGTCTATACATGTATCGCGATATCTCGAATATCGTGGCAACTGGAACATGAGGCGGCCTGGTGCAGCACATTCAGTTGCACGGAAACATCACAAACGGGAGATTCAGCTGGGTTCCAGGTGAGTCTCTCTCAAAACCAAATTGATATGCAAATGAGTGTATTTCTCGATAATTGTAAAATGTTTGACAACAGCACCAGTATTGGGAGATTGATTACCCACTCCGTACCAAAAGGATCTGTTGGCTGCAGCCAACATAACTCAGGAAGCGGAAATGGTCAAATTTTATTTGAAAGATTGAATTCTCCTTAAATTTGAAGGTTTGAAAAAAATATTATTTTTCAAATTCATACAATGAATACAAACAGGCTTACTAATTTGGATGGAAGACTGGCGACAATCACAATATATCTCACCTGAAAAATAACGGAAGACTGTAAACTTTTTCGTGGTTGTTTCATATTACGAAAACAAAGTAAAACATTTATCCACCTAATGGGAATGTACTTTTAGCGTTCCATCTTGTGAAGAGTGCGGACAAAGGACAAAGTACACTCACGCCTTGGGCGCCTCATTAAGCTTGATATCCATCCCTGTTATGTTCATGTATTGCGCCATTAAATCTATAACTCCTCACTATACTGTGGTCGACTCTGATTTACTTGAAAACACAGCTGTCCTCTACGATTTGAGGGCAAAACGGTACGATCCGTAAACGAATATCAGGAAAACGAAGACCATTCATTTTAATCTGTGGTTCAAAGATAACCGCTACTGAACTAATAACACAAAAACATGATAATTCCGAAGATTTTGTATTGATTTTACTTATGTAGATTTTATTGGGTGCTTGTTTCCAGCCCTGTTATTGGTTGCAATTCGAGGGATAAAGTGTCAAAGTTTACCACCTGATTGGTTTTCGCATTCTTGTGAATGCTCTTTCCAAGCCCAAATGCCATTAGCTTACAGCAGGGCGAAAACAATCACGCCAGAAACATCAAGAGCCTCTTTCACGCCTTTAGGAGATGATCACTTCTCGTAGGTCTTGAATGTGTTGTAACTGACTGCAAAACTACGCTCCTGAAGCTAAGTGACGGAAAACAATCGCCCAACAACAGCACGACCGCTTTACTGCGAACAAGCGAATGCCAAATGCAGACAGCGTCGCGTTACTTAGAGAGCACTTCTGACCTCGACTGAAGGCTGTTTGATCGATTTTAGGGGGAGATTGATTGGTGTAGCCTCTATGTCACATCTGAGCAGTGGAGCATAGCCAGCCGTTGCTGACTGGGTGCTTGAACGTTCAGTCAATAGCTGGCTTTTCTAGCCCACAGAATCAGCGGTCCTCCTGAGGCCATTTTGGCGGATTTGACGGTTCCCAGTGAGCTTCAGGTGTTGTAAGATTATTTCTAAGAATCCGACCTTTCCGATACAATAAGATGTACCCCTTTTTAATCTGCAGGACAAAAAATGCAATGACAAAATACATTGTTGCTTACAAAGTTCACTGAATGACTGCATTAAAAAGTTGCTCATATGTCCTAAAGATTGATGAATTGCTCAGCAGCACAGAAATAAGGCATTTCAGCATATTGTGGTCGGTGCGTGTTTCAAATATGAACACTGTGTTCTGGATGTACACGATCACAGAGCTTATTCAAACTGACGCGATGAATCCACTTTCTCAAGGTTAAAAAGTGAAACTGATAATCCCCCCATCCAAGTTTTTCCACCACTATGGTATCACCTGCACACACACTCACCACATACACGGATGATTGGCTATTGATCAGGTGGCGGTTTCTCCCGTCGTTGAAATTGGAAACTGGCTTGCAAATGTTTTGCCGCCATGTGAGGAAACATCATCAATGCGCTGGTGGGTGTGCGCTTCCTCAACTTTCGCCTGCATTTATATAGTTTCCAAAGGGTAGTGATTAGCCGCAACATGATTGGGTTACTCAATCAACCAACCAGCAGCAAGAGGATCAGAGCACAGCGTAACAAAATTCTAAACAGTTCAGCCAAATTACACATTGGCTAAACCCCAAACAACCAGTCACGTTTCAGATATCAACTACTCGCGCGATGAGAATGTCGCGTCATATGTTGATGAAGCATTTGCAAGTCGGTTGCCAAGCTCGGCGCTCGATCAACAAGCAGTTAACTCATGCGATCTGCCTATAAGTAGACACTTGTCCACATAGAGATGAAATTAGTATCGACCGGATGAGGAAAGCGGTGATGGGGTGCCTGCTGACATACATAATGATGACACCCTCATTCATTATATCCGCTAGCCGCTTTTGTAAACTTTTGGCTTATGCAAACTGTTTCATACTGTACCCGTGCTACACCGTCACTCTTTCAAAATCCGCAGCTCAAATTGGGCTCATTCTGTCACGCAGACTATGCGATCAGGTGGTCATGATCATGCCGGGAGCTGTCTTGGTAATAAGGTTTATCTTATTGACTATGCTGATGAATAGCACGTGCCAGACTAAAACCTTAATAGATTTCGGTGTGACTGTTAAAGCACACTTGCCGGCGTACATTAATTTAATAATGAAAACTGGCAGAGTGGGTGAGCGATGTTGCTCATCAAACGTGTTGTCAGACGTTACAGAATGAGAACAAAATGCCACAACGTTCTAATATTACAGATAATAAGAAATTGCTTGCGGCAGTGGAAAGAAGATGCATCGTTGCTCTTATCTCGCCCATCAATCGAATCTGTGGATTCTTGTGGGATTAACCGGCTAGTCAGCATTGCCTGGACGTAACACACTACTCATAAGGTTGCTGAAAACTCTTCGACAGAATCTTCTCGAATGGCCGTGCATTTTGGAACAAGGAGTCCCATCCCAAACGACCTAATATTGCCACCTACTGATTCAGATGTCCAAGAGGACAGATGAAAATCTCTCATCTAATGTTATATCCTAGCATCTTGGAATTGGTATTGGATTCTATAAAGGAATGCGCTTCTAGTAATCCAGTTACATAGTAGACATTAGCCGACCAGATTCAGCAAGCAAACTTGACACCGTGCGAGTATGTGAAAGCGCCCAGGAAAGAGCTATTTTGTGGACCATTATCAGCTGCTTACGTCTCACGTCCGATTGCCTGGAAGGCTTGCACTTAGGACCTTTATGTGCAATTTCTTAAAACAAAACAGCCTTTCGTAGCTGACCTGACTCACTACCATAGGAGAGGTTTGCTCATTTCACAAAGATAAACGCTGCTAACGGAGCAACTAATGTCTTCGCCAACAACTGGTCGTTGCGCTACGGGTCGTCTTTAGTAATCTACCCAAGGAGGCCCTAACACGTTGTTACATATATATATAAGGGTCCTCAGTGGACGTGATAGACCAGTTGTCCAGTGTCTAGACTAGTGGTATTCGAAACGCAGAGAACAACAGTACACCGAGGATAAACTCTGTCAGAATTCTCTCACGTGTCGCAATACTTAGTTAATGTTTCCATGTTTTCAGCCTGCTCCTTGCCATGTCACCACAGTCAACGTTAACGACATGTGCGAGTTTCCGCTGAAACAGAGTAGACCCTGAATTAGCTGTTCTACAAGGGAGACCGGTTAGGACCATTTCAAATTTTGCCCCCGTGAAACTTAGATCGTAGGTGATACATACTGAAAAACTCCTCCTGAATATCAACGAAGGCCAGTGCTCCTCTCCAGAGTACGAAGTTCGTGCACGAAGATTTCGTGTATCTGAAAACCCGTGAGGTATTTCAAGAGATATAAGGATAGAACTGTTTCTCCGAGCGGTTTGAGGGTCCTATAGCTCGATTATTGTCGGTCTGAGATTGCTTATTGTTAAGGGGAACTGTCCTTTAGTTGAAATCACTGGTGATAGGTATTTCCTGGTGGTTTCTAACAGTCAGTCCTCCGCCTGAATAGGCCACGTATCGACGGAGACAGTAGTTATGGTCCTTGCGAGAGCTTCCTTCAGAAGTAACGGCTGTATCCGGATTTTCAGCTTGCACAGGTCTATATGACTTGATCGATTTCAAAATTTGATCTCTCTAAAGGGCTGCCGTTTTGTTGCTGCTCACTATCAATCGACGAACCGAATGCCATTCCTTACTGAAGTTGTGTCCTGATGGTACTGTTTCCGGAGGAGATATGTTATAGCTGGAAAAAAGATAACAAGATAATACGGTTTACATCAGCGACACAAGTAATTCCACAAAATGAATATGATTGCGCCTTTTTTTTAAGAATCTGATACTGTTTTCTATTATGAGTGAAAAATGCTCGAAGTCTGTGTCATCCAAATGCATCCAATTTTCAACGATGCATAGGAAAGTGAGTTATCCGGAAGAAACGATAACATTATCATGCTAGTTTGCTTACTCACGAAACTTTAATAACATAACATAGGCACAGATTTTAGTTAATTAGAGAAAATAAGGAAACGGAATCCATTTGGAGTGACAGTTCAGGGCATCCATATTGAGGTTCTCTCTCTTTCAAATGCACTTTCAAAGGAATAACTAAAACTGGTCTAGCATAAAGGACAATTCACTACTGAACTGAGGTTCGTGGGCTAAATATAGGTGAGGTATTTCGACGATTGGTCTATTCCGCGTGTGGTCTCTACGACCCCGGCAGCTGAAATTAGAAAAAACATGATTTTTCTCCGAAACACCAGACCATATGCTAAGAACCAGGTAACACATCACGCACCAGACCATCACGTGCCAAACATTCGGTCTAATTGTGTAGATTTAACACAGAACTAGACAGTCTCAATAGTATGGTTGTCCCTGTATGGATCATTTGAGATTTCACCTCACAAAGGAACACATTTGCTTGGCCTTTTGAGTTTCATTGAACGATAACAACCCTTTGGAAAGGTTAGAGTATCTGGAAAGCATTCTTGTCCTGTGAGTGCTTTTGTGATTCCGTTGACTGTTAGGCTCACTTTCCAACTAGGATGGTACGATAAGGATAAGAATCTAGGATTGGAACTTGTATCTTCTTTTCGTCCGAATGAGGAGACATTAGTTCAAGCTTGGGACATTACTCATAAGGTACATGAAGTTTTGTATTCTCAGTATGGCTGTGAGACTTCAAGCAGCGGAACTGAGACATCTTCAGGTATTCGATAATTGTTGCCTCAAGACATAGCTTGTGTAGGCTGGTCTCAGCGAGTCCGTAACCAGGCAATTAGAAAGCGAGTTTTCGGTTGTGCAACGGGTACTTTCATTGAATAATGCGTCCAGCACCAGAAGCTGTGTTGGTTGGGATATGTGTTGCGCATGCCTAACCATCGTGTGCCGAAGAGAGTGCTGTTTTCCATGCTTAATTCAGAGTGGCGGAAACAGAGAGGTGGCCAACCCTTGACTTGGCAGAAGGGTATGAAAGAAATCACGAAACGTTTGGGTGCTGTCGGTGTGGAGACGCTGCAAGTTATGGCTGCCAACCGATGTCAGTGACGACCTGGTTGTCAGTTTCTACCCAGCTTGCCTGAATGAGTGTCTGGAGGTGTAGGCACCTCGGAGTGATTTCGACCAACTATAATCAGGTTACTTCCATGTCCACCTTTATTCTTTGCTTCACAATAGGGGGTGTTGCTGTTGCTGGAGGAAAAGGCGGAGCAATATATGATTACTTAATGGTATCTTGGCTTAATGGCCCACAATATTTTTACATAATTATACGTCTTTGGGATAAATTATCGTGGTTGTTGGCCCTTATTTATAGCCTCAACCACTCAGATGGCGAGGACCGCGAACCACCATACAAGAAGTACTTGATATGTAGGTGACTCGGGCCATTCCATCTCACCCCTACTTTAAAATCTGTCAAAGAGGCATCGCAGAAAGCATGATATGCGTGTGTTACTAGCCAGTCCTCTGCAAGGAAACACACCCGTTGAGGGATGATTTTGAAATCTCTGGAACGTAGATAAACAATGAAACATACTCTTCAGCTTCTGAAGTATGGAATCAGCAGGGATCTTTAAAATGACCTTTCTGGAAGCATACACACAGGTAAAAAACAAATCGGCTCATAAAACCAACAGTTTTTAACACAACTTAGTTCCGCCTTTTTCGGTCAGTTAACTAGGGCGTTAGAATGTGAATAGAACTGTTTGACCTCACACAATAAATCTAGTTAGTTTCTGTTCGCCTATTCGAGATAATCCCACCCAAATCGAATGTGAAGGCAAACAAAACCATAATGGAAAAAAACCGCAGTCGAGAGGGAAGAAACCCGTCAAACTTTGGTAGCTAGTAAGTTTTTACATATGTAAATGTTGTGGAAAGTTTCGGGAAAATGATGGCGTGTGTTGATTTCTAGAGACGAAAATAAACTCTCAAGAACAGTTCCATTACTTGTGTTTGGATATTTGTCCCCCTCGAAAATTCTCAACACGCTAAATCGGGAAGAAGCCGCTTTGACGTGAAGTGCTACAGCTTTCAGGAGACGGTTGTACGTCGTATAGCTGGACAAACGCAAAACCAGTTTGCAAAGAATGTGAAACAGATTGCACACTTTTTTGGCATAATTCATTCGTCTTGTATCGACTACCCGGTGCAGCTGAAACGTAATCAACCAATCCGGATGCAAGAGTCGGGTAAATGCGGGCGCTCAATATTCGCACAATGGAAATGCAATTTTCGAAGCCTATTACGTGTCCCGGATGGAATAAAACAGGCAAGCAATTGAGTTCAGAACACCAGTCCAAACTTTTGCGCTCCATCTAGGCATCCCGAGGTCCCAATGATGCTAGGAAAGTATTCCATTGGAATTTTTCTGTCAGAGGTATGATTGCTTCAGTGGACAAGGAAACGTGGTGATCTGCAAAAATATGAACATAGATTAGAATGGTTTTTGGTTCGAGCAGATATGCAACAAAATGCAAGATTCGGGCGTAAAAGTTTCACTCCATTCGCAAAGGTCTCGCAGCTATGAGCATTACGCGGCCAAGAAGCCCCGTAAATGCAAACGTGTCACTTTCAAACGCTGCAACGCGCAAATGTGATCACCTGTACGTCCCCGATGCTCAAACAATGCGCTTAAAAAAGTACAAGGTTAACGCACGTGACTTTATCAACTTCGACTATCGGGTGAGTGGGAAAATATTATCCGATAGACATGACTGTCCACCGAAGTGAGCTAATTCACAAAATTCGGAATGCCTGTTGTGAGCATAGGAGGGCTCTTTAGCAGAATTTGGAACACTATTCAACAGATGGCGGTGGATCCTTAAAACAGGCGTGGTTTATCCGTCAGCCTGTACTATGACTGACTTTCTCGAAATAGCGATCAACAGTATATAAATGGAAAATATCTCTCTGGACTACCCACTTACCCACATTTCGTCCAACTGCTGACCGTATTGCCTCGATGGTCCAACCTTAATTCTCCACACAAATTTCTGTCCACGTTTTTCGCTGTTCACCCTATAGAACTATATCAGTATAGCTGTTAAACCAGAAGGGTTAAAAAACGTGCAGAAGGACGATCACGCAAGAATTCTCTTCCTGTTTTTTGTTGTTTTCAGTCTGCTATCCAGCTGACTGAAAATGCAGCGTAAGTGACGTGTCGGCTTTCCGGGAAGAAGCTCAAAGCCGGAACTTTTACTGTAGAAGCGCGTACAAAGTGGAACATTCAAACACGCTGATTTAACAGCCGAAAATTCGGCCTCAAAAACTTCTCCGTTTTCTTGTTCCACAAGGTTCAAAAAGTAGATCAGTTCTTTCGCAGACAACACAATGTATCGTTTAGAGAAGGTTTAGCAAACTAAGATAACTTGGTCTCCAACGTCTAATGTAGTCTGAATTTCGATAAGTTCCTTTTCTACGAACTTATGGGTGAGTATCATTGATAGAGTTGACACAGCCCCCAAAATTCTATTGACCTTACGCTCCAGTTGAACACCAAATCGCATGAAACCACGAAATATGCTCATTTGAGAATCGTGGTAGTACTGGGGGGATACTCAAACGATTATCAGCCGAAATTTGCGTTTATGATATTAATCAACTGAATGCGCCACGCGAAGGCCACCTCACGTTTCAGCTTTTCGGATATTCGAGATACCGCAAGATGTGCTCTTGACAGAAAACCCTATTATAAGACTGCCGAATACATTTTGACACGCTATGACCTCTTTGGGCTCAGTTAAGTTCCCCGTGAACACTTAGTCATTTTGCAGCTAAATGTAGTTCGTCAACTACGTTCAGTCTGGATTCAGATAGAACATAAGGTGAACGGAAACTCGGGGACTGAGTCTACAAGTAGAGTGAAACTGGTCGTGGGCTTCTGGAGAGTTTTCAGCAAACGTGTGTGAGTAGGATTCCTTCAGGAATATTTACTACGTTACCTCACTTATCGCACCAACTGAAAAATGAAGCAACCTTTGATCAGCACATCTGTTTGTAAAATATCATGAAAGAGAGACTTACCTTGGATTCCGTTGGAACTTTCGTTAACACCAAACTGCAAATACACGTAGTTTTCAACCCTTCAACTTTGTAGATCGCGACATTCTACCAAAATGCCTGCCTTGCTATTCCTGTAATAACCTTCATAGAAGATTATCCGATGGGAATCTTTTGGGAAATCAGAGTATTTCCACAAAATGTTGTTACCTAGTTATCGAACAAATGCTACTCCAAGACCACCAAAGAGAGGGATGCCACTCAAGCGTCTAGTTCAGTTTTACTCTCTGGCTGCAAAATCGTGGCAAACCTTGACCCTGCATGATCGGTTCGATTTTCTAACCCAAAAGGAATTGCGGAAAAGAAAGTAGTGAACTTCACAATGAGAAGCAAGAAGAATGGATTATCAGGACAACTGTAAGAAAGCAAAAATAAAGGAGAAGCCCAAAATATTAGTAATCATGCAGTTTCCTGAAGGAAAGCGTTCAGAAGGTCGCTGGATCTCGCAGACAGCCAACGACAAGTTTTGTACCCCCCCCCCCTCCCCCCTCCGTAAGACTTATTAGGTAGACGCAGTCTCCGAGCTTTTCTCAGATTTACGTCTGCGCATTTTGTTTGCAAACGATGAAAAAAACTCAGACTTGTCACTGCGGTACAGGAAAACTGTCAAACAAACGGAAAACCCTCTAGTCCATTTTCTATGGTGATTGGTCCCTACTTTCGTTGATGTTTAACTCATCGGGATACTGCTATTCAAATTTTATCACTTGACATAAGTAGATAAGGGACGGAAAGCTTCCCTGTTGTGCCACGGAAATTTTGCCCAGGCTGTTGAAATTGCGTTATCTAGCCCGTTCGCTTTTCCGATGATGCATCGACCAAATTTCTAAAATTACAGCTAAACTAAATTTTCTTGTTGCATTTAATCCAAATTACTCTCCAATTTGCTTGGCTCCGAGTTCTTTCATTTTTATTTTTTTTTACTTACTCAGGTTACTTATTCATTCAAGTTATTCGCTATTTGTTACTTATTAATAGTTGATTTAAAACATCTGTTTTATTTGATTGATTGGTGGTAATGTGATTGTCCACTTAAGTTTGAATTTTACTTAACCCAGTCGTTGCAAGACGTATGTGCAACGGAAAATGAATGAAACAAAAGTTGTGCAACGCCAACCGTGGTTTTGGGGTTTAGTAATTTCAACCACTCGAATTTACACTTTTTATTGACATGCTTTCAACGTCTTTGTTTCTATAAATGTTGATTGCGTTGAAGTTGATGGGTAAACGGTCCACACCAATGACACCAGCCCGGGCTGCGCAGTGAGTGGATAGCTTAGCCGATCGATATTTGCATGGTTACTGGGCCACGAGGTGCAAATGCTGCTCTCCCCATATGCATTTCAATCAGCCGGTTTTCATCACAGATCAACTTATGAGATGCCAACATCTGCAGGGGCGCTCACAAACCTTGGGCTTAAGGAATTTGGCAGGGCAGCGAATGAAAGATATAGCCAAGCAATTCCATGATCTCGGCCACGTTGTACTGTGTGCAACAGCGACGCCCGCTTTAGACTATGATTCCAAACGAAGACAATAACAACTGACCAGATCAATTCTACTTAAACGGATGAAGACTGACTGCGATTTTTCCACTTTCAACTTAGAATCAGTTCACGTGTTTCCTGCTCTACCTAAAAAATATTGTCACAAGCTTATTTGAGCAGAGTCGTTTGATGAAGTCTACATTGTTACACTGTTGATTTCGTGCGGATGTTGTAGACAGCCTGCAAAAAATTGCAAATACACATCAACTAATCAACGATTTTGTGGAAATCGAGTTCAAACCGAGCTGGAAAAAGCGTGGGACGAAGTTGACTTCAGTTGTCTACGTTTGAGAAACGGTTTTGAAAACTTCTTATCTTAATGAGAAAATCCAGTTGTTTTAACCTTTCAAAAGGTTTCTGTCAGACAAGCAAGAATATTGCTCTTCGGCTGGAAAAAGGGATCCTGGTATCCAACACTTGTGGAACTGATGACGTACAAATAAACCATCATTCTGTAATGTCGTAATGTCGGTAATGTGTCGCGATATTGCTAGCTGTGGCGCGTTAACTGGCTGTCGATCTGTTCACCTGTCTGCTTGCAAACGTTCTGTCATGAATGCGCTATTACCTACTTTTGTATGGCATTTGAGTAGTATCCTGTACTTTTACGTGCTCGATTTTCCGAAAATTGCCTAACTCTTATTGAGATTGGTTTGTTCGCTGTCCGTGTTACTTGGTGGTTTGTGTTTCTCGCGTTGGACTGCACTGTTTCTTCATTCTGTAGGACACTTGCAGTTTGCTTTGCTTCCTTCTAACTTCTATCAGAACACCTCGTTGGCTCTTTGACTCTCCTAGCTCATCCGCCAAAGTATCAAGAGATGAGGTGAATTCTGAAACACTGCGTGGTAAGAACACCAAGTACCTGCAATAGGAAGCTTTTTCGCTTTATGTTGCAGTGCATGCCATCCATCGAACCAATGCAACGTCCAAGAATCGTACGTCATCAAACCAGTAAAAGGTTTAGCAACATTCCAAAAAATCCTCCAGAATAAGGTATTATTCATACAACAATGTATTCCTGAGGAGTGCTGATAAATTTCGAACTTTCTAGATTACATATCACTGGACCGTTCTTGTTAAGCGAATGAAACTCGTAAAAATGTCTGTTCATGATCAAATAGGTTTAATTTGAAAAAAATCAGTGAATTTTTTCTTAGTTTTGATATAAATATGTTTCATACAAATTTGACCATTTACCGCAGGCTTGTTCAAGTGGAACAATATCCAATCACACGAGGGGTTTCAGAAGTGTCGGATGACAACTCAGGCAAGTGTATTGTGCAGACGTATTGCACTACTCGTAAGGTTGCTGAAAATTCTTCGACAGCCCACGACCGGTTTCACCCTCCTCGAGGCTCATCAGGTAGGCGCAGTCCCCGAGTATCCGTCAACCTTATGTTCTATTTGAACCCAAATTGGACTGTTTTCGATAAATACACTCATTTGCATATCAATTTGGTTTTGAGAGAGACTCACCTGGAACCCAGCTGAATCTCCCGTTTGTGATGTTTCCGTGCAACTGAATGTGCTGCACCAGGCCGCCTCATGTTCCAGTTGCCACGATATTCGAGATATCGCGATACATGTATAGACGTAATGCACTACTCATAGGGTATTTTACAGAGTTTTGAGCAATGACTTTCAGACCTCTGAACACATCCTAGCTTATCAGTATTAAAATCGACTTTTCCGAAAGATGGGGCTATCCAATTGATGAGCTCCGAGTTTTTCTCTCCAAGTATTCAGAGCTGGGAAATCAGTACCCAACAGAACATTTTGTCATGAAAAAAGCAACCTTTTGTCTACTCGGTTGTCGTCAAAATGATTGAACGAGCTTTGTAGTTCCTTGCAACTCAGATACTTTCGCAGGTTTTCGCCCGGTAGGAATTCCGCAGACTTTTCCTGTAAAGTAGTATGGTAAGTTTGATCGAATTTTTAATAAAGGCTAGAAGACAGATTGTGCAGTGGCACCACTTCCAGAGCTTTCTTCAACGTCATTGCATGTAATGAAAGTAACAAGTGGACAGAAGCAAAACTCGATGCCAGAAAATTGAAAATACAGTGAAGAACCATTACAGACGTTATGGGCTTAGAAGATCCGCTTGCACTGGATAAATGTTGCTATGTGGGGAAAAAGTGTCTATTAGACAAGGTTTACATCCCCGTGTCTGTTTATTGTCAGTTCACCAACTAGTAACATGGGAAACTCGGCTGAATTGCGACAGGTGTTTGCGTAGTGACAAGAAAACCAACAATATCCAGCTGGATGGTGGTGAGCCTTTCCCAACGGATCACCCTACCGACTTCCGTGACAAGATCGGTCGCTAATCTGTTGCTTAATAAAAAGAATGCTGTTGCTCTCTACGTGTATGCCGGAGTTTTCCTCATAAATCAGCAACTGCGCCCTGTTGGTGTGTAAATAACAACTCTCCGGTGGTTACCGAGCCACTTTTTCACAAGTTTGTAAAATTCAGTCAGCAATACTTATCACAATAGCAAATCGCCGTCTTTCCCGGACGCTTTCTGCATACGTGGATTAGTTCCTGTGTACATGCAGGTGACCTCAGTAGGTCTCGTTGCTACTTTCTCAAGTCCCTTTGTTTTGTGAATGATGTAAGCTTCCCCACAAGGCCCACACTCTATAAGATTTTGTGTTTATAAACCATAGCATTACGTCTCGCAATCGAGATTTCGTTCTGAAGCCAATCTATGCCGAAAAGCCGAGGAGCACTTTACACATGTTCCATCCTTATTGAGAATTATCTGTAGTGTGCATCCCAAGAAATCCCTACCTCCTGGATGCTAGTTTGAACGCCTAACCTTTTGGTTAGGGATAGGCAATCAACAATGTGATTGGCTCGCACATAGAATGGATAAAGCTTTACAATGGCTTCATACACCACTCTGAATGCTTTCCTGGAAGGTCGGGAGGTCAAACCTCGACAACGTTTCGGTTCTCATTTTTAGTGACTCTAGGCCTATTCTGCGCCTTGCGTTTTTCTCTGTATATCACAGAAGGTTTTTGTCAACAGGAAACGCGATATTTCAGATAGCACAAGTAACAAATATAAACAACGAGCGCTATCCTATTTTCTTAAAGGAAACTATTCACAAAGTGGCTGGAAACTCTTTCACGGCAACCTTGTGAACAGTTTCCTGTATGAAAATATATTATACTATACTACTATACTATCACGAATATCGGACCAACTGAAACATGAGGCGGCCTGTGTGCAGCACAATCCGTTGAAGAATATCATAAACAAGAGATTCGATTGAGTCTCCCGTGAAGAACAAGTCGATATGCACGGTTTTAAGTCCACAGAAGAATCCTGTTCTCTACACAATGTGAAAAATTTGTGAATTTTTATTCACAACAAGTGTCCTAGAACGTCTTCTATTCACCATCTATTTCTTCGGTCCATCCACTTTAGTAGACAACCTAAATGAAGAATATCTGCTTAACAATACATTCCCACACATTAACACTTTCACAACTAACCACTCAACCAATAATAAATCAAGAGGAATGCCCGATTTGGCCTCCCACAACATCAATTGTATTCAAAGCCATTTGAAGTATGAATAAAATTATTCAAATGAAGGTGAGAATGATGCGCAAGTGTCAACCTTTGTAGAATTCATGGCTGTTGATGATAACGATCAACCCGTTGTAGGATTCCATAGTGTGTCGTTAGCGTGGGACATCAAAACATCAGTGTGGAATTCTCTGTGCCGTCCATGATACGCTGGCCTCGTTTTGTCCAGTAAGTGACTGCAACAGAACAGGTTCAACCTAGGAGAATCTGTGCACCGAAAAGGAAAGTAACTAAATGAACGTACAACACAACGTACACAATTGTAGAGCTCCTTCGCAATAAGAAAAAGGATGAAACGACATTTGGAACTTCCAGTAGAATTGTAAAAGACAGAGTGATAATTAACGGAGAAGTCACGTGTGAGCAGTGTTCATTTCCTCCAAGTGATCCTTAGTTTGACGTCCACCAATGTCCCACACCTGGCGTGTTGTACTTCCTTCGTTCTCCTCGGATTTTCTAAGACGGACCGCCGGATGACTGCGATGTCAGTGAGACATTTTTCGGCCTGCAGTGGAATTTTGGTAACTCACCTTGTTGCCTTTTTTGTCAGCAAGCCAACTGACACCTGTAAGTGGTTAGGGGACTTTTGGCGTTTCGACGCATCACAGTCTCGTTCGAATGTGGTGAGGCCAAACCAAATGCGGTAAGCACTAGTTACCAGTTATGCCCCCATCGGAGTTCATCAGTAACGCATACACTTGGTAGCGCCGGGATTTGAACACGCTTGCCTGATCCGATCAGATAACTCAGATGAATTCAGCATACACTAATGGGATTTTGGTACTACGCTTGTTTCGCACGTGAAATGTACGGAATTCTAATCCAAACACAGTCATGGATATACACTACTGATGCTCTCCAGTAACAACGAAACACGAATTCGATGCTTTCCCTCTCTGGTATGGACCCGCGAAAAAAATCGCAAGTTAGTGAAACATGAAGCTTGCCAAAAGATTTCTTGCGGCTTCTTTTGTCTCACTGAAACCTTATTTTTTTTGCAAACCACTCTGCCTCTAACACAAGATTCAAACTCAAACTGTTGTCTATCCACATTGAAACCGTAGGTAACTGTGATTTCTCGTACACTGCCCCAAATTCCTCCGATCAAAACTAAATTCAGCGTCAAATTCTGTTGACATCGCGTTACTGGTTTAATTTATTTAGTAAGGCTCTTTCAGCGAGGCATGTCAAAGTTAGATTGTTTCCCCCAATTCACAACCGTTCATCTATGTATAATTAACGATGCATTCAGACAATGAATGACTTTTTGCTAGCTGTTAGGTTCCCACACTGCTGAACTTGTTCAAATACGAGGGCACGTACAGCTGTACAAGTTTAATCATTTCAGGTGCATTTTGGGCCAGAATCCTTGAGAAAAGCCCGGTTAGGCGAACCCCTATTGTGTCCATCCCTCTTTTAACGAGGATGTTTTCTTGTGAGAATTTGAACATCCCTACTGCGTTGAGCGGCCGCTGCAGAAAAAAAACAGGGACAAGAATTCCCCTCTGACTGCAACTCTGCTGAAACATTTCCAGGGTATTTTGTTACACTTGCGTGTAAACCCAACCTGCGAATGAACGCACGAACGACGAAATATCTATAACTTTTGCATATCCAAAAAACCGGCCAAAATCTTATGTCATTTCAGGTTTGGACTCCATTTTCAAGGAATTATATCTCGAAACATCATTCGAAGCATAGCTCCCCAGGCTAGGTTATGTACAAAGGACGAGCTGCCAGTTCACTGCCCGTGTTAAAGTGCACAGCCTCGACCAAGCAACCAGCAGGTTTACATCAGGAGCAACCATACCATATGCAGTCATGTCCGATTTAGTGTATCAAATGTAAAGCCTGAGCCAAACTGTAGGTTGAACAAGATTTCAGTGACTGTAACCGCTGTAAGCTTGAGTTTCTTTGTCAATGCCTTGACCTTCTCAATGACATTCGCCGCATCATCTCTTGAAAATTAAGGTAAATGTTCACGCCATCTGACCTCGGTTTTGCCTACTACTGACGGCTGGGTGAGTGCGCTTGCATTCAACTCAGTTAGGGATCCACTAAAACAGCTGGGCAAGCTACGATCTATGTCTGTTACATGACCGATATGTGACTGGAATTCTAGCGAGCTAGAATAGGGTCCGAGGATGACCATCATGGATGTCGACCAGCAGAGAGGGTACAAAGTGACGTATGTGACTATTCTTGTAAGCTCAGCTCAACAAGTTTGTGTAGGTGTCTAGCATTTCAGTCGTTTGTGAGCAATCCACTGGGCTGTTAGGTTGGAAACTGTGAATGTAGAATACGGGTTCAAACAATTTCGTTTGCTAGCTGTTCCATTTTGTGTTCATAAACAACTGATAGGGGTGTTTCAACTCCCTTGACTCATTACCCACGCGGCAATTGCGTCACAATAACTCCCTTGACTCATTACCCACGCGACAATTGCGTCACAATCTGCGTCAGCAAGACAATAAAGTGGATTAGTTCTTTGCCGTTTAACTGCGTCAAAATTACCGGCCTCATTCGCCGTTCTTTGTCAAAACGATTGAGGCGTTGTTTGCCGGGCTGCTTAATCGATTGCTCAGACAAAAGGTAACTGTAATCAAATAAATATTTTATTACCGACAACTTTTGTGTTCATAGTCTTCTGCTGTATGGGACATCTGCGTACATTTACGACGTCCTTGACGGGAGAACGGTATTCCGGGAAATCTGTCGCAATTTACCGGCTACTCGGAGGTCCGCAGCTTGTTGTTTAAACGAATGGCACTAAATTATGCATTCGTAGGGAAACGTCGCAACAGCACATTGAAAATAGAACTTCATCTAGCAACTCTAACATCAAAGCCGATCAAAATTTGGGTGGTAGGTTGTGTGTTTCGGAATTGTTTGCTAGCAGTTTAGCCCAAAAAGAAGAATGTCCCTATTTATTGACGCTGCTCCTTCAGACCGGCTGTAGGGTGAATCTTTCAGTGTTTCGTGAATCCACGCCTGCAAAATACAAGTCTGTTACTCAGCGGACGCAGGTATCGACAAACTGTTCGACTTTCTGACCGACCACATAAAGAAAAGAAGATGAGAATTTATTGCGCCACACAAACGCATTACGAGCAAAGTAGTTAACTGGACAAGATCAAAATTGCCGTTCGTCCCACCAAACTAATGAGTGCTTTTAGGAAAGTAGAATTTATGTCTCCTACATTGGATGGAAACAGGAATGTAGAGCGTCATCAACACCTGACAATATGCAACTTGTTCCCTTTTCAGGGAGTGGCCTTGGCCTTAAAGAAAATGAACTGGAGTAGATCTCAACTGTTACCGATTTGTTTACAGGACTGTGTGGAAAAAAGACCACCGGTGCTAAGCACAGGTGAAAAATTAACTGTTTCTCACGTTGGATTGGAAGGCGATAAACGGACCAAGGATGACCTATAGCACGGTGATGAAATTTCAATGGTCGTTCTTTCGGAACGCTTTGCAGTTGAATACAGTATTGTATCTGAAAAGCTGATACAGTGCATCGTTAGCTTGACCAGGTGACACAAACGGTACAGTTGAAGACGTCTGACATTCTTTAAGTAAATGAATGTACAGGGTTAATATTTCGTTCTATGTTGCCACTATACGGTTGGTCCGTCTGTTATGTTCGCTAAATTCGCAGGGAAGTAGGAATCGCGGGTTTGTCCAATGACACAGGTTCATTGTCCCAGTTTTGTCGCCCATCGTTGGATTCACACTGCAACGATAGGACGACTGACTTGCACTATTGCTGGTACGCATAAGATGATTCCAGATGACTGCAGTCGGGGAAGCATTATACGAAACCAGCGGACGTTTTGAAACGGGTACGGTCACCCCACCGAGTGCTTCAGAGGCCTGGCTCATTTGTGTATGTTTATGTTGCGTTTACTTCACTACCTACGAGGTTTATTCACTTCCGCAGGCTTATGACTGGAATATGCCACGTGTGGGTGGATCACCGTGGGTCAGTCATAAAAACAGCCTTGTCGAGTGGGTTATATCATAAATAATTGTTACTAAGCGGGCGAATTATCGGTTATATTAGTGAGATGTAGCCAGTACGTTTCATTTAAATTGGATTACGCATAGCAGGCGGCATGACTGTTTGTGGAACTTCCGTGCTTGATATGAATATCTGAAAAAGCAGTAAATCAAAGAGAATGCTCAGAGTTTCCATGTGGGGATAATCGAAACCAGGCCAGCTGTTATTACTTAGTTGATTATATAGTTACGTTTCGATAACAGAAGTTCATCGGATTTCTAATCTATCTCTCAACCGGTTAGCTGAGTCAATCGATCCAATAGAACAGGCATGATGAACGCTGTTCAAATGAATCTTGTACGTTCCGGTTTGGGGGGGTACGAATGACACGGACAAATCAGATAACGCGAAAATGATTACACTTTCAGTTGAGTAACTAACAGGTATTCAGTTGTTATAGGGGAGCATTACTGTTGTACTGAGATACAAGGAACCCAGAGGCCTGTATCCCCTTTAGGATGGACCTATCACATCAGTTCAGTAGAATATTACGCGGAGATACCATATGCTTTTTTGCCCAAGACCATGTGTCGGACAACCTGGTTGCACGAATTTGGTTATGACAAAGGACTCAACTGAATTCAGCTGAATCTCTTATCATGATCTGCTTCAAACGACTATGGGCTGTCGAAAGGTCTTAAGTGACCTTATGAGTAGTGTGTTAAGTGTAGGCAACAACCTGAGTGCAATTTAGCCTGGAGACACTAGAGGGGGGTAAGCATAGCACAGCTCAAAGGCCAATAGGATATATTTACCAATTAAGCTAGTAAAAAAATAAATGCTAGGAGAGTATGGCATATGCACCAGATGGACTGGTCACCCAAGTCGCTCACGATTTACGGCAAAGTCAGAATCATGTAGCTGACCAGGTTAAGACATTATGCAGCATGATAGAAGGGGAATAACAATTCTAGTATCACCGGTCCTGTAGCTCACGAAATATTCCAGCGTTGTTTGCAGGCGGAGCAGTATGCTCTATTTACGGGACACTATTTCTCTCCTCAGAAACCTGGTCTTGTTTAGCTTATGTAACGATTGGTGGCGCTGACGCCGGTGGACAGGAAGCTGTACGCTTAAGTACTTCCATATGCAAATTACCGTCAAATTAATGAGCGTGAGCATCAATAGAATCTAGTTATATGGATCAATGCATTCCAGAGATGTAGTAAAATGATGTAAAATTTCAGGGCCGGGAAGTCTTAAGTTATGTGCCTAACCACTCAATGTTTATGAAAGCCCAGCGACAACCGTAATCTTTAGAGGTTAGGTTCCGTGAAAAAGTGAGGATATGCAGTGGGCCGCAATATACGCTTGCCGAAATGTCTTAGGTAAAATCATTGACAGGGATAGTGTAAGGCAAAACTGGATTGCATACGGATATTTGCGACTATCTAAGGTGTGATATTTGATGCTGGATTTCGCCGCACGGTCTCACTCTGTTTTTTAAAAAGTTCCATTTGGCTGATCACAATTTCAGTGTGCTATTGGGGAACTCGATACTGTTACCATTGTATCATCGTTGTATTAAGGTAAGTCCAGCTATCCGTCATCGCTGTTGAAACCCGTTTTTTGTGGGGGGTCAGCAGCAGAACCAGCTGGATTGTGACCAACTTATAATGCACATAAAGTTGATGACTACTGTAGGCTCTGTCTATGAGTACAGCTCATTTAACCAAAGACGAAATAAAATAATCGATATACGGCGTGGGTCATTGGCTCCACCAGTAAAAATGATGATCAGTGGGCATGTTTGTACTGAACTGATTGTTCGTATTAGGCCGAGAGTAATTTTACAAAAAAATAGTTCAGGTCAGTCATTTTTAACGGTTTTAGTCAATTTCGTTATCTATGTGGGATGACTACCAAGACGGACAACTGAGGGGTCGGCTTGACTGTTCCTGAAAGCTGCTCAGGTTATCAGGTAACGTTGCACCCAAAAATCAACCCATTACAAAATGTCCCTCTGTTTATGGGCTTCCATTCGCTAGATAAAATCTCAATTGAAGGAAGCGAACTAGCTAGACTCCTGACGATCAGATACACTTTTCTAGGTAAAAGAACAGTGAGTCGCATGTGTTAGAGCAAACTATGACAGCACCACGACAGTGAGTTAATGAGCACGAGAACCGAAGAAACAAATATCCATGCGACTTAGAGATGATATACCTTTAAGCAGAAGAATGGTTTTGTCGCATTGTTCATGAATGGCACATTTGACAACTCATCCCTACTTCCTCCTAAGATAAGCGGACCCGTAATGACTTCAGACAAGTAATACTTTTTGTCGAAAACCGCAGTAACGTGACACCGTAACCTGACAAGTCAGGATATGTCTGGCCATCCTACCTAATCACACTGTGCAAACATACTACTGAAATACTCGTTCCGATGTTGTACTGTTCAAAGCCGAAGGAAACTGACATTTCAGGTTTTCTTGAAGGAAACTACCCATAAGGTTTTGGAAGGTTTTTTGGCAACCCAAGAACGGTTTCACTCTTCTACTTCGGACTCGTCAGTCAACAGAGTCCCTGAATCACCGTTAACCATATACTCTACCTGAACCTAACCTGCATGAAATCCAGCTTATACACTCACTTGCATACCGATTCGGGTTTGACGGGGAACTTACTTGAATCTCTCGTTTATGATATTCAGCTGGGAAGAATCAGCAGAGCACACCTCACGAATTGCTCCAATGAGACACAAAGTTATCCCAAATGGCAGGAAAGGCTTTCATGCCAAGTGTACTTTGGAAATCGAAACGGGCTAAAATTCGTTTAGATGATTGGTTCTGGGAATGCAGTTTCGTTGGAAAAAAAAATCCCATCAAAGGGGTCATCATCAGCCGTCTCTAGCACAATACATTTGATCAAGCGAACATTTTGCTAGGTTCTATGAAACCTTATGTGAATTCTGGGTTATGTTTATATTCACACGACTCTCGTTTGAACGGTCGTCCTCCTGTTCTGGCGTAATTATTCCGGCGAGTCCACACCAAAGGGAAGCACTGGACTCGAGTTTCGCTCTTATTAGAGCTCATCAGCAGTGCATATCCAGTGGCCGTGCCGGGATCTGAACCCCGGACATCTGACATGCGAGGCGGGCGTGTTACCACTACTCCACCAACGCACGTTGGACGCATCTGAATTTTCACGTCTGATCAGGCGAACGTGTTCACACTTGAGCGATGTGATTGGTGTGCCCGACCCATCTGGGTTAAGACTCTCACTGTTGTGTTTTGACATAAATCGCGCGTTGAAATTGTGCCATCTAGTCACTGAGATGTGCTTAACTGTCCCACTCACCTTCGTTCCACTTTTAACAAGCGGACTGTTCAGCCAGTAATAAACTCAGTAATAGTGAACTCAAACTACGCTAAGTACGCTTCATTTGGGACGTCACACTTTCCAGGGAATAAGGCGATTACATTCTGCTGACTTTGTCTCGAAATTAGATTTGCTAATCTTTTGTCTGGCAATTTCAGAGAAATGCTGCGCAGTACTTTTAATTCGGTTTGTGAACCAACACACAAAGAAATGATGCAATGGTTGCACCCAAAAAGATGACGTCAATTTGCAAATTGTGTCCTTTCTGGACAGTATAATCAAGCTGATTCTTGTTTTATTGTGAACCAGTGAAACAAGAACGAGCCTAGAAATCTTCTGAATGGTTGACTGAATGCAAAAGTCCCTAATTGCTGTTGGTTTGTTCCTTAAGCTAGGCATTTTGGTTGCAAACGTTTCATCACCTGTCCAAGTGACATTATCAGTGCATTTTGGGCGGATGTGGGTGGTGCACGGATTGACATGAGATCCAATCGCCCAGGTTGACCTTGATCGATCACTGATCCACAGTGCATCACGATTTTTGGTCCGTTTGCCTGATAGCCGAGTTTGACTTAGTGTTACCATTGAGGTGGCGGTCCCTCACTTGTACCGGTGCGTAGACAGGATCAGTTCCTGCATGCGGGTTGATTGAATAGTTTGCGGAGTATACGTTTCGAGGAATTCCTTTTCATGTCTTTTAATTCCCTGTACTACGGCCTTCTAGATTACACGCGTTTTTCCTGACTTCCATGCCTGAAAAATAAGAGATAGTGAGTCGTGTCGTTTGATAGTTTCTTTGTGTTCCTTTACCCATGTAGAAAGCTTTCTTCCAATTTGTCCAGTATATTATTTGTTGCATTTCATGCAGTTGATTCCGCACGGGACGTTGTTTCTTGCACCTTTTCCGGTTTAGTCACTCGGTCTTGAGATCAGTTTCCCAAATGTAGTGGCTGGTTTGTGGGCCACTAAGATTAATTTCGGTTGTGGAAGCCTTGTTGTGAATTGATATGGGATTCTTGATGTACGGAAGGACTATCCGCTTAATTAACAGTCCCTGATGGCAATTTCCATAGTGATGGTTTCAACCAATGGCATCTAGTTTACTGCTGATCTCTCCAAGTCTACGTGTCCAATTCGGAAGTCCATCATATCACGTCCAGTTTACATACTACTGATGAGTGGGAGCACGCAAACCCAGTTGTGATCCAACCACTGGGGGAAGTGCTCAATGGGTTTCTCAGAAATAGATAATATCGCTCTGTTCTTCATGCCTTTCATAATTGGCAGACGTATGTTTTGTCCAGCACATATGCCGTTCCGAATTCCGATACCTTCGGTCAGTTTTTTGTGAAATATTCCAGCTGTATTTCTACATTAAGTTTCATAGTATTCAATTATTGGTGCATCTAGTTGCCCAAATGATTTTCTTAGGAAAAGCACTGAATGCAAAGTTCATGGGGGATGGATGTGAATTACTAACTAAGTCTATTTAAGTAGAAAGTTCAAGTAGAACATAAGGTTGACGAAAACTCGGAAACTGCGCCTACCTGATGAACTCCAAGAAGGGCGAAACCGGTCGTGGGCTGTCCAGGAATTTTCAGCAACCTTATGGGTAGTGTATTACATGTATACATGCACCGCGATATACTGAATAACGTACCAAATGAAACATGAGGCGGCTTGATATAGCACATTCAGTTGCTTAAAAACATCATAAACGAGGGATTCAGCTGGGTTCCAGGTGAGTCCCCCGGGTAAAACCAAATCGATATGCAAATGAGTGTATTTCTCGAAAACAGATATCCTTCTAAGAATCACAATAACATTTATACGGGCCCATACGTGCCTTGTACGTTTCTGCACAGATTATTGTTCTGTCATGGGTAAACTTCTGTCATCATCACACCCCAAGTATTCTTGGGCGGTTTCCATGCCAGGCTGTCAGACAGCCAATGCTTACATGACATGATTTATAACAATAATAACCATTCTCTTGAAGTGCGTCAAATTATTGAAAAGTTGTCATTTTGGTATATTACATATCCCGTTCATTCTTCAGCTAAGCTGGCTAGCAACGAGTTGTTGTGCATACCGGTCATTGCTTTGCTCTTCAGCCAAGATGGGTGCCCAAATTGTTCCGTTTACTGACCAACCAGAAAGCTCTTTTGGACATAGGTCCGTTCCACCTAATTTGTCAGGTGGTATGTGGTTAAACCGTCCTATTCTTCCTTCCACTTAATGGCATCTGCTTGGCACGTGAAGGCTGCAACCGTTATTGTAATCTTTTTAAGAACTACGGTCATAACACACATTTATTTGGCTAAATCGATAGCCCAAGTACTGCAGGAAGCGTTCTTCTCCTGTAGACCTCAGATACCTGGTCCCTTGATATTATGCGGTATTATGCGCGCACGTGTATCGCTTGAGTCACTTGCGTGCACCTTCAGTCCGTATTCGAGGCAAAAAGGTCAGTGATAGTCTTACTGATCGCGTGTTTTTGGTATCGGTACTACCTTTGTTCACGCACTTTCACACAAGCGCTTATAGTCTCCTGCCTGCTTGCGCTCTCGCCTCCTAGGGCGCCTTAGCGCCAAGTTGAAAGCCCCTTAGCGTTAAATCTCTATTATCAAAGCTCCAAGCTGTTTATTTGTTAACCAATACAGTAAAACCTCCCATTAATGACTCCCTACAAAGGAACAGTGCCTTTCGGGGAAAACATTTTCCTCCACTATAATTACAATCTTCTCGCGGAACAGGACATGTGGCACTGAGCACTTTCCCTCGAGGTCAAAATTGCGCTCTGTACGGCATACTATTTGGTATGGGGGGAGAAGTGTTTTCAGTTAATGCCTCTCGATATTTATTGCAACCTGCGTACATGCAGAAGATTCTAATACTCTATATCATGTTTTGTTTCGGTAACAGCTTGCAAAGATAAACCACCAGGAGAGTGCCAATCACGTTTTAAACGGACTCAGTTTTTCTCAGAACGGTTTCGTCAATTGGTCACCTATGGTCTTATTTCCACAACCGAACGTCAACCCGACCGCCCTTGTATGTCCAGGTGTGAATACAGAACAGGACCAACATTCTAGGTTTTGTGTCTGAGTTTTGTTTTGATTCGACGTTTCGGATCAAAGATGAGATAAAAACGGTATTGTCCTCCACTCCGAGGTCCCCAGTGTATCGTAGTAGCTGGATGACTCGTTCCTTATCGCTGACATGCTGACAAAATTTACCACCAGAACACAACTGACCAGAACACATTTCAGAATTGAAATAGAAAGTGCTATAGATAATTCGATGGATGACTTTCGAAATTTTTTAAAATAAGACGAAAAACTCTTCGACTGTTGGACCAATGTGAGAGTCTTGGTCCAAACACAAAATTTCACGCCAAAGGATTTCAACGTTTTGTCTCAACAGAATTGCCTCTATTCAGCATAGGACAACGCTGATAACACAGGTTTCTGCAACCACCCAGCGGCCCTGAAAATGGACCAATCAGCGACAGTGACCTTGACACGCGCGCATCACGTACGATGTGGAGGGCAGTTGCGCACCCGTCTGTCGAGATTATATTTGTCCCCATGGATTAACTGCAACTCTGACGACTAAATCAGCAGTAAGGAAATTTCTATCCATATCGTGAGGTTTGGGTTGCTGTGGTTTTCCAGAAGTGTTGTGTGGAACAATTCTAGAGTCCGCGTGCTTGTTCTAAAAATACATGGGAAATTAAAGTTTTACAACATTGGTTGAACGCAGCCATTGGAAACTCAGCAGCCAATCAGAATGACATGTGGTCCGACCAAGTGGGTTGGTGCGACTGTCAGGACGGCATATTAACAAAGTGCGCCAGACGCTTTCTGGAACTCTGTATGAACATAGTATAAAAAACAACTTCTTAAGGTACGACGTTTTGAATTAACTGACTAGTGATAAGATTTTACGGGAAGAACGAGAGTAACGAACGAAAATTGTTTCCTGTGATTATTCCTCTTAACTAATACATCACAGATTATTATGGTACCAGAAATAACATGATAAAGGTTGTGAAAATATAAAAAAAATAGTCGGAAGCGGGTTGAATTAGAGATACGCGAGTCAATGGGTTGCGGAATCAATTAAATGATCTCAATGTAAGGCAGGTTTGTGAAGACGGACTTTTCGCAGGCCAGTTCAAGTACATGTTTCTTTTGGATGCAAAGTTGTAGGTCCAATAATCGCATTCCAGTCGACCTTGCGATAGATAGCGGTCTGAATCGTACCAGCTGTGGTCTGTTCAGAGTTACCTGGCATAGAATATCGAAGGTTTGCTCTTTGTCAATGATTCAGCCAAATGTGACGGAATTGCACTTGAGCCTGGTTTCTTCCAACTACCGCTCAGGGACAGGGGATTGTGTTCCAGCATTCCGTCCGACAAACTTCTTGTAGTACGAAACACGTATAATGCTCGGCACGAGCATACAAATGATCACGCACAAAAACTGGTTGAAATTGTCCTTGAAACTTGTCCTTCAAATGGAGCCTGATAGTCAGGCTGGCACTGAAGCTCAAGCACAGACTAGCAATCATGTACGTCGTATCAACCGAGTTTCTCAGCGTTCTGGTGACTAGTTCAGCCACTTTTGAATAGGAGACTCATTTAGACAGGCTTCTTCCCAACTGAACATCGTTTAGGTTTGGGCCTTATGGATTTTACTAATTTTACTTTTTCATATGATTCCTGATACCACATGAATTTTGTGATTTATTAGCCAAAAGGAATAATCCCAGAAAGCTGCCTTTGTTTGTTATTTTTGTTCTGCTCATGAATTTCACGGGTATACTAGACCATTTCTGATAGTCAGTCGAAGCAGGCCTGCAGCCTCTGCGATACACACTGAATCGTTATTCGGATGTTCGTATTGTCCTTCAGTCAGGCCTTCAGTTCGTCTAACCATGTCACGAAAATAAATCAATAGCTAAGACTGTGACGTTCGACTCTATTGGTCAGCATCTGGGAGCGTTTCTATGCCAATGTCTCTGTTTCTTTTAAAAGGAACTGCTTTTGAGGCATCCTTATTCGGAGGGGCTTGCAGTCATTCTGATCTTTCTGTGACTTCTCGTATTCCTCGCCCCCCCCCCCCCGTGAAAGTTACCCAGTTGGAACTAGAACGGAACAAAAGAAACTAGGCAATGTTCCAACCACTATTCGGTCATATATGAGTGTAGTGAAAAGAACCGGTTTCATGATGAACGATCCTCATTCCAAAAGAAACATTTTGTAATATTAGTATGATTAAGTTACTCTTAAAGCGGACAAAGCTGAGCGATCCCAGTGTGAACGAAACTGGTTTGAAAGTACGGAATTTTTCATTCCGACCGGTCCTCACTACATAAGCCCTTGATTTCTCACTATCTACTCAGTAATGTTTAACCACGTTCGCCGTGACCTGTTTCACTAAGCTGCCTGAATATTTCTGACAAAACCTGTTCTCAGCCAAATCACTGTTGTCGTACCCAACTAATGTGGACGCCGTTCATTCACAAGCTGAGAACCACGTTGGCCAAATGCACGTAGAGAATTTGCCTGCATATCACCCACAAGAAGGGCGAAACCGAAAAATATATTAACCACCAAACCCGTTCCTTCCATTCGAGTTCCCCTCAGTTGTAGGTTTCTCAAACAGCGAAACCACCGTATAGTCATACTTGCTTGCTAAGCGACGCAGAGTACGTATCAGTGAGAGTGATCAAACTGCTGTGTTTCACTGGTTTTCTGTGGTACGTGCTGCCACTGGAGTCGCAACCGATTCGAATGAAAATTGCATTGCAAGCATTTCAAAGGAGGAATTCGAGAAATTGCTCACCCGTAGTTAGAAAGAGGATCACATGATCTTCGCTACGGGTTCACACAATTTCCAGTGGTATTCGAATATTCGTTAAACATTGATTGAGTGTGTGTGAGGAAGTGGCTTATCCTTAGGTATTCCATACCACTACGTTTGCGTGAAAGGCTGAAATGAAAACTACCAGACAAGTTAATTTAGCACAATAAATCCCACTGGAGCAACGAAAACACTGGTAATGATGGGATGCTCGATAAGCGATCAGTTGTCGCACTTCTACCACCTCGAATCTATTATTAACTTCTGCTCGTGTGAGCACGCAAGACATGTTGTGTTTTTAGCGCGAAGAGTACACTTTTCCCGTTTATCGATTGAGTGATATGCGCTCGTTGGACGTTTGTCCTCATTCACGTCCAGTCAATTCAACCATGTCTTCTCCAGAAACATGTCCGGTTATATTCACAAGTCTACCATGCATAGGTGTGCTGGAAATGTAACTCTAAAAAAGAACCACCTTTATCAGTATCCTCAATGTATAGTTTATGGTTGTTTTTGTGGTCATGTTTCATGGTCAGAAACGAGCAGTCGGTGCTGAACCGATCCACATCGTTAACATATAGTATCGTACTTTTGGCCCACTCTATCCGATGATCAGGTTCACCTGTGGAACAAAGAACGGTGGGTCATTTCACTGCTGATCGCTACATCCAAGGCTGGGTCTACACGACACAGTATCGTGGACTTTGGATGCAAGCGAAAAGTTCCTGAAGGAAACTACTTACAAGGTCACTGAAAACTGTTTGACAGCTGACACCCTCCCACTTCGGGTTCATCAGGTAGACGCAGTCCCTTTCAGGAACATATACTGCAATATCTCAAATATCGTACCAACTGAAACACGAGGCGGCCTTTGTGGAGCACATTCAGTTGAAGAATATCGTAAACGAGATTTAGCTGAGTTTGCCATTAAAACCTAGCTGTTTGTTTAATAAGACTTAGAACAGTAACTCCGACGAAGCTTTAGACAGAGACTAGAGAAACAGAACCAGAACTCTGATAGAAGATAGGTGGTTATCTGAGGGAGTGAAAGACGTCGGTCTGGAGGTTTATGGCACATGTACATCATTTATTATCCTATGCCACACCAGGGCTCACTGGAAGAATGTTTACTAACTCACCCAACAGAACTTTTAACGCCGCAGACTTTACGTTATGTCTATGGGGGAGTGCCGATTCTCAACACATCCCTGGTGACCTACTCATTCAATGGTGAGCAAGCTGCGCTGGTCGTCTAAGATTTTGCACGGATGTTGTCTCCAGATGCACTGACGTCAAGTAAATTAAGCCATATGAAGAAAGTAAGTCAACATTTCCTCGCATATGTTTAGGTATTTCTGTACTTAACGGAACACACCTTTATGCCTCCCGCTTTAATATATTATCTCGCTTCCTGTTTGTTTACCCTAGTTGTTTCGTTTTTGTCCCAATCTATGTTTTCCCTATTCAGTTGCACGAAAAAAATCGGGACGATCTTCCAGTTTCTAGGTCATGTTCATTATTTTTGAGATAGTTGTTAGTCTTGTGTAAATTTTTTTTTAAAATATGCCTGTACTCAGCTAGAAGATTATTCACTCGAATAATCACAGTGCCTGAACGAGGTGATCACGTCTGACGTACTATACTACTCAAGTATACCAATAGTAGGATTCGCAGCTGCACATAAACTCCCGTTTTTCAACGAGTAAACTCATCACAGAAAGATTACAATATCTGGCTCTCACTCGCCACATATAAAGTCTTTATATCCCAAGCCATTCGGTAAAATCAGGAAATTCCGACTGAAAAATACTAGTATGTAAAATGCGATGGATCAAACCTGAACGGTTTAAAGAAGCGTACAGATACTTCCTGTGATGAAAGAAGTGAACTAAATGATCATGTCATTGACAACGAATATCACACCAGTCGTTCACTGTTCCAAAAATAATCACGCCGTATGCATTATAAGTGCTAAAAAAGGCCGTGGACAAAGTAATCACGTGATGGATTGATATCCATATCTGGAGGGCCCATGTAGAAGAAAGGGCGAATGCCGTCGTCAGTTGGTCGATGATATTAAATATAAAGAAGTCATGAAACAGTTCTACTGTACTTCTCTGCCTGTCATCATAGAGCACAGGACGAAATTTCAACTGAAAATAACCAAATCTCCTCACAGCACCATCAGGTAGTCTTTGCCTGCACTGATTTTCTGTAGAACGGGTTGTCATAGGATGAAATTACCGAGCACTGAGTGGTACTCGGGGACACAATAATCCTACCATGTTTATCCTGTGGTTAGCAGGTGTACCCACAGTTAGTAAAAAAACAGTTAACATTGCGCAGTTCGATACCACGACTAATATCGATGTTTCACTTTCCATAAAGGCTGGCATGATCTTAAATGGTCTCCTGTTTCCCTCCAAATGACCTGGTCAGATCCGTGATCGTTTATTCACAATGGAGACGAAGCCTGCAACCTCTTATGAATGTTCATTCCATGAGAGGTCTAGATTTTGCTTTCATCGAGTTGATTCTTTGCCCAGAATGTAGCTATAGCTGCGATCTCGTCATATCATTGCGGAAGAGGTCTTAAGTTTGAGCAACCCACCGTTATTGTCATCAACTCGTGGATGGTCCAAGTCGGCCGGATGGTCTCTGAGACGCCAATACAGGAAACAATATGTGAAAGATCCCATGACTTAAGAATCTTCTGGTAGGTGCTCTACCTTTTCGTTAGTTATCGTGGACAGTTTTTTTTATTAACTGAGCTTTAAATATCCTGGATCGTTATGGGGTGACAGACTCACCTGCTGTATCATGAAGTGATCGCATTTCCTGGGAATGGGTGTTCTTCATGGGAAGCAGTAGTCGCGAAGTTACAGAATTCCTTGGGTTCCTTTGAGGGGATCGCCAGGCAATCCAGCGATGAAATTTTTAAGATCAGAGCGAAGGGTCCCTTTTAAGGATAGCATATCCACGCGCTGAGGGAGCAAAACATATCATTTACAGCCCGCCTGAAAATGATCTAGAAGCTCTTGCATTCAGTGAGCGAAATCCACACATCATTGGAGAGCAGGGCAGTTTTACAGAACAGAATCTAACACATTAGAATTGAGAGCACCCAGTAGTGGCACGGAAGGTCTGCGTTGGGCCTTTTCGACTACTGCTAGGCCATACGCAAGAGTGACGACCCATACGCTGTGGCTGGGTCAAGACTTCTGAGGTGACCGTTTTAGTCACACATCTTCAGGTAGCTACATCCATGGTGGAAGGTGTCCAGTCGCACCAGCCATCAGTAGATCTGCAATTCGTTCCTTAGTTCGTTTCTTATGCACGAGTGTTCATAGGCGATTAGGAATGCGGTAAATGTCTTCAAAGGGCAAACCACCCGCTTATGAGGACCCTCCCTCATTCCTCCGATTGTTTTCAAGTAGATGGGAAATCCTTCATTAAAGGCTATCTTTAGAGCATGTCTATCCAAGTGCATGCTTAGTGTCCTGATTCCATGCAAAATCAATTTTCTGATGATTCCCCGTAGCTCCAGAGCAGCGATTGTGCGTATTATTTGAGGATGTGATTCTGATGAGCCGAGGATGATAACTAACAGTTTTGCGTGTCAATTTGGCCAAACTGTAAAGTATATCATCATCACCGACAGCATGACATCAGTGTTTAACACCGAGGCTTCGCTGCCGTACTGTAAAGTATAAGAAGTGAACAATAACCTGGTAATAAGTTATTAATGTTTACGTCCGGTACGTGTAATAATATTAGCTCACCTTGGCGAAAGGCACTCATTTACAAACAAATTTGGTTTTGCGGAAGACTCACCTGGAACCCAGCTGAATAGCTCGTTTATAATTTCCTTAAGCAACTGAATGTGGTGCACCAGGCCGTCTCATGTCTCAGTTGACACGATATTCGAGATATCGCGATACATGCATAGACGTAATACACTATTCATAAAATCATAAACGAGAGATTCAGATGGATTCCAAGTGAGTCATCCTAATTTGTTTGCAAATGAGTTTAATTCGCTAATTTCGTGCAATTTGGGCTCAAGTAGAACATCAGGTTGACGGGAACTCGAAGACTGCGCCTACTTGATGAGCTCCAAGAAGGGTATGTTACGTCTATACATATGCTCATCTTGTTCCCACGATTTGGATAGGCATCAAACCTCCACGACAGGATTTACTGCATTTAGTGAGCAACAGCACATTCGTACAGCAGCTGACAGACAGTGCATTGTTACTGAACTTATATCAGGAGCGAATGATCGCCAAACAGACTGCACTATCAGACGGAGCATACTCGTGCAGGAGTGCGTGCATATGTGTAGAGTGCCAGTAGAAACCGATGTACTATAAATCGAATAGCTATCGCAGCACAAACAATCGACGGATGGAGAAAGAGAGTGAAAATATCAAATAATCTCAAAGGAGAACAAGTCATCATCAGCTGCTCAAGACGGGTCACACTGCGAAACTCGGGGCTCGTGTAGGATATGATTATTGAGAGACAGCCGGCTAGTGAAATCTATCGGGAAGAATGAGGGGAAACCTTATGATAAATACACACAAACACCTATTCTCAACGTCGTAGCCATGGCTTGGCAGGATACTGACACTAAAAGCTCTGCACAATGGCACCGGATTCCTTGAATGAGTTTTGAAGGATAGCGGCCTGGTTAGAATGTGTAGTGGGATGTGATGGGGTGAGAACAGAGTACACTCTCATAACAAGGATTTCATGGTGTCGGATCATGGCATCTGCAGATGTTGGCATATGCGATTGGGTTTGACTGGTTAAAAGACGAAATAATGCTAATCGTTTAGCCGCAGCACTGCTTCTGTGCGTGGTACTTGTGAGAGGTGAGATGCTGCCAAGTTGCCCAAGTCTAGAAGAGAACAGTCGAAAAGCTAGGGCTTGGTTCTAAGGGCCTTCCGGTCAGTAGCTTCCTGACTTGATCACTGAGCTACCCAGACTCGAATACGACTTCTGAAGTTAGCTGAAGCAGCTGCGATACAATTGGACGACGGTCCTCTCAAAACTGAAGAATGACATGGTCATTATACATGGATCTGAAGGGCAGAGAACCGTCTTCGCCATGTGACAACCGATGATTCGACATTGTCTGTCTCTCGAAATGGAACTGTAGGTGACTGGTTAGCCATGATGATGTAGAAGTCGCCCTGAGTTTAACATGGTATTGCAATTTGTCATGACCGCGATGAAGAGTTCCAAATAGCGCACAAATTACACGCGACGCCACTAACTGAACACAATCAATAGGGCACAGCGCTTCATTCTGCAGACAGGTGAGATGGCGCCACATTTTCAGGTAGCGCTGCAACAAGCAGGTATTTAAGCTTGAAAACGAAGTACTCGTATTTTTCCTCCATTTTCTCGACAGCCTAACGACAGAAATAGTAATATTGATAATAACACTAAGACAAAATCGAGATTCAGGGGAAGACACAACAGTTAAAGCTGTAAATTCCCTGGAAACTCTTGTAAGGAGAATTGAGAATCCGTCAGGCAATTGCGTAACAATCTGACTTCCCCGTCGTCGATTCCGCGAGCGTCCAGGCCGGTTGCATTCAGGCGAAATCCTTGAAAATCCGATGATCCCGGAAAACTAATTTAGGCTATATTTCCCCGAAGTGAGTGAGGTGTGATGAGATTTAAATCCAAATCCCCTCATAGTGAAAGCCGGTAAAATCATTGGAGAATGCGTAGATGCATTTCTGAAAATGAGAACGGATTCGACGACGAGAGATTCATCTGAGTAAAAGTCACTGATGCATGATTTCTATACAAGTTGTTCCTATTTACATCAACCGATATTTGTCAGTCTGATTTTTAAATTTCCTTGCAAATGGAAACAAAGAATCAAAACAGGCTATGGTGTTTCACGGTGATCCGTATTGCGCAGAATACTAGACTGTAGTTTCTCATCAAATGGATGAGCAACATTCAGCTCATGTGCGCTACGGTTCACTGAGCCGGGTAGTCGATAATTTTCCCGTCCAAATACTCACAGTGGGCAACTGTGTGAAATTCACGTCTATACACACCTAGCCAGCGTTCTGCGGGTGAATATACGATGTGCAGTTCGTTACACCAATTCAGAAGGACAACCAATCCGACTGGAACAAAACCAGGGAAGGGAATGTGCCTATTGTGGTCCACGTTGAGAAGGTGCGAAAAAGATAAAGTAACTTAGCTAGGATAATTCTAATTGCTCACCTGGACAGAGGACAAGTAACAGAGAGGTGCGCGGCGCGCAAGTGAAGTCTAATCGGGAGTCGTTTTGGATAACTACAATGTAGAGGAGTGTAGTGTTGTGGGAGATATATACTACTTAGACAGGGGTTCGTTTGAATGTGAAACGAAGACACTCTTAAGCAAATCCAACTATGTTTTGTGTTCAGTGTTCCAACGGTGAGGTTGGGACAGTGCTCCGACTCCCACAAATCTTTGCTTGAAATCCTCAGCTGTGAAATTTGAATATCCAGTAGAATGGTTTTTGACCGTTCAGAAAATATCTCGCGGACTTTTCCTTACAAAAATGAAGGACGGAGTTATCTGAATCTTTGCCATCTTCTAAGACGCTGGGCCGGTTCGAGTATTCCAAACATGGATAGTTATCTTCGGTTGTGAGTGGGTGTGCTTGCATGGGTTCACAGGGAAGCCATTTCGCCCTTTTCATCAGTTGCCAAATTCTTTTCTTGTAAAAGTTCGGATTTCAAGGTAATGGTTTCACGGATAGCGTCGGGACTTTCTAGGGGACATTCCGCTAATTGACTCAGTGGAACATTCGACGCAGTGTACGTGGAAGGGGAGTGCTGGTGCCCAGGAGGTGTGACCTCCTCTCTTTGAGGATGATGAAACAAGAGATCATCCGTTGCAAACTTCCGATAGTTAGTCCTCTGAAGGTTAATTATTTCCCTCAAGTTTGCATGAAAAAATTTCACTTCTGAGCATTCATATATACGTACATTTGGTTTTGTGGTCAGCTAGTCAATCGACCAAGGTCACGAAAAATGACCAGTCAAAGGACTCTGATTCTCTTTGATTGGTATCGGTGTCTTTCGAGAGTTCATATATGATGCTTGAGCAATAAAAAACGCTTTAGGTGTGGCGGTTTCAGGTATCCGGTGCTCGAGTCAAAAGGATGTAAGAATACTGAATGTCATAGAAAGCAATTACACACGATTAACTGCTTTGTTTACTTTACTTTGTTATTTTTAGGTTGTAGTCACCATCACCATCATCACCGGCAACACATGGATATTCACCGTTGATGACTCGCTGCTGTACAGAGATAATATACTTGGGCGCCTTAATGAGAGGAAGAGAGTAAAAGTGTCTGCCTAGCACAATCATTCTGACGCGCCTACAGTTCTAGACACTCATTCTGACAATTTCGGTAGAAACTATCAACAAGAGCGCCATCGATTAGCAGCCATATTTTGCAGCACCTCTAACCAGGCACAGTGGGGATCACGCGGAACTTTATGAAAGGCGATCAACACAGACAGTACTAAAACCTTTCGTTACCTTTCTTTTCCCTCTGCGAGGTCAAACGTTGACCACCTCTCTGCTTCCACTACTCCGACCTAGGCACGGAAAACAGCAATGCATAAACAAACTACCTCAGTTTCGGTGCTGGAGGCGTTCCTCGATGATGTCTCGGTTACACAACCGAACACTTGTTTTCTAATTATTTTCGTCGCAGCTTCGCCGGAACCAGCTTACATGAGCTATGGTTGTGAGACAGCGGTTGTCGAACACCTGAAGCCGTCTCAGTTTTACTGTTCACACAGGACACGTCTCGCAGCTGTACAAACAACCAGTATCGTAGTCAGATAACTACGTCGCTTGAGACGCACTGATATGCCTCTTTGACGCTATAGGTGCCTCAAGTTAGCTAACACGACCTGGACCTTAGAGATTCGTGAAATAACCTCATCTGTCACATTATAGCAGGAACTCATAAACTTACAAGATATGTAAAAGGCTACACAACCTCGAACGCTTCTCCTTGGATTGCAAGTGGCGTATTCAGTGATTGGATATCCGGAAACACGACACTACACTTCGTGGGCGGAAAGCGCATGTCAAAAGACGGGATGACTTTGGTCAGTTCAACCAAAACACCTGCGCCTTCTCGAAGACGAGAACGACTCTACCCGTACAGTCCAGGCCGACAAGGTTTTCGTCACTAGCTATTTGAGCATCAGTGTTTCGAAGACCTTCCATCGCTAGTCTCATTATCTCGTCGAAATTGAATAGGAATGGACAGAGTGGGCATCTTCGTTAGACACCATTTAGCGTACATTTCAAGAAAGCATATCGTGATTGTTTGAGATCAAAGCGATAAACTGGTTATCATTTCACGACCATAACTGCAAGACTGAACAGCCACAACTGTTATGGGGAACGAAATATTGACGATAAGCACGAGATTTGGCTGGATGATTCTGCGAGAAGTGGACCAATCAGAGAAGAGATAGCACGTGTTCGAGTTCCTCAAGTAACCACAAGCTATCAACGCTCTGCTACAGACCATATTTCTCTATTCTCTTCAGAATGGTGATCCACGGAAATCCCGGTGGCAACCACGTTTACATAACCCGCACCTTTATACACATCACTCTGTTTACTTTCCGCAGGAACTGCACACACAGAAAAAAACTGGCAAAGTTCGAAGCACACTCATGGAACAGGATACAGCAGGCGCATAGATACAGTATCTCCAAAATGTGTCCCAGCTTCGGAATAGACCAAGAACAATGACAGACAAGACACTAGATCTCAGAGAAAAAAATGATTAAGGTCCAGACTAGGACACGGTTCAGAAGAAACGGCTCCGTTGAAGTTCGGACATAAAGATCACGATTCGGCTGGTGCCCCAGAAAGGCTATTTTGGAAGGCTGTGAAGAATACAGCTCTATGAAAGACTGTTTATGAGGGACGGGGGAGAAACGACAAAACAATTGCAATGGGCATTCCGACAACCACAGCAACGAAATTCCAGAGAGACCAGCTGGATCCACTCAGATCACAAAAACAAAACGGTGGTCCCCGTTCCACTCATGGGACACCCAGGTTGAGAAACAGTCGAGTAGTTTCGTTTTTCAAAGGCATTCAAATATACACAGCAGAGCGATTCAAAATTCCCCGGGAGCATAGGTGGAAAGGGCAGACTCGAAAGTGCATTCGGATAGTCACATACAGAAAATATGGGCAAGTGTTATAAGGCACACATGGTCCTCCCGGATTCCCTGAAACTCCCCCCCCCCCCAATCGGATGACGATCAATCCAACTCTGACTGGCGACGGTAATCCAAATGCCGCGGAGCAGAGGCAAACAAAGACTGTAATCGAAAAGCTTCTGCCAGCACTAAGTTGATATCTTCGTCAGTCCAATGGTAGGTGGGTAGGTGTTGGAGTAACATCATCAGGCCCTGGAAATCTTTCTGACGTTGCAGTTCGCCCGAGAAATGGAGCAAAAAGGCGGCGCAGACATAGACGTGGAATGCTGAAAACCCGGATGGTTCGGCCTTTTAAGGTGGAAAAAGCGACAGAAAGAGTGCGTAAGTACATGATATTTGTGGTTACAGAGATTTCTATTAGCTGAGCCACGAAGGATAGGCAGCATCGACTTTCAACGTACGGCTTTGTCATTCTGAGTTCATCTAAAAGTAGGGACGACCAATTAGGATAAACAATCTCACCAACGGATGCGTATAAATCAGGCGCTGCAAATAAGATTCACCAAGTAGGACATATCTAGCTGAAGAATGGACTCTGTGGTGTGACTTAAACCGGTGCTATCATTTACAACGCATGCAGGTTACCGTGTACTTGCGTTAGATTTGAGACAGGCCGCATGAGGCTCATACTCAATAGCTGGTGGTTTGAAAAAAGGTTCTGTAACTCTGAAAAAATATCGAAGTGCACTAGACACAAACCGGATATCTCCTAGATGAGAATGCATAGCAAAACTTGGAAAGGAAAGTTGAGACAGGCGCTTAGAAACTAGACATCAAATATAGCTACCAAATTGGTCAATGATAGTTGCTTTGTTCAAGTCGTTTTATGCAGTTGATGGATAAACCCAAAGTAACTTCAGATATCCCAAAATGATTGGGAGCTGTATTAATGAAACGAGCAAAGCCGTTGGTTGTCCCGTGAGGAGATATCTCCGTGAAACCTGCATCCAGGTAGCCTCCATCGAGGCCTTCCCGTTCACTGCTGTCTCATGTTGGTGTCCATTGTGTAGAAAGAGGACGAAGGCGTATGTCAAGCGCGATGACGTGTTTGACGGTCCATTGATCATCCGTCTTTGGAAGTTGACTCAAACTTGATTCCGAACCAACAAAGGCGAGAATATGGATTATCCCTAATGGAATTGGGCTTCGGTCGCTGGCACCAACCACCTTGATGACTCGATGATAGTAGGCCAAACGACGGTCCTGACTCCGAGCCCAATCGCCGAAAAGGACATCGCCATGTGAGCCATCGTGTCCCCGAAATCACAATGGTGCGCTAAGGAAATGTCTTTAATAAATCTGTCGCTCGCCTCGATATACAACCTTCCTGTACAGCCGAAGACGCATGGCCACCAAAATCACTCGAATGTGGCCGATCACGGGATGGTTTCATGGGACGTTCGCGCCATTCATGGCTACACTGACTGCGCTATATGACTGATCGATTCATGCTACACCAAAACCAGGGTACAAATTCAAACATACGGTGAGGAGTCTCTCGAACTTGATCTATATACTGGAATAGAGTAGGAGTGTCCCATTTGGCGAAGTGTTGGAATATTAGCTCGATTGTTGGTGGTTTTTTAGATTGCTGTCGGCCTGTTCGTCGAGCATTTCGCCTGCGTCAACGGTTCGCGCGCATTGATCATCATCGTCACCATTACCAGAGACCGCAACATCAGTGCTGACAATGATGCTTCACTTCCATGTAACCACAAAATTTATCTTAATAGATTTATAGCCTTAGAGTGAAAAGAAAAGAGTGAGCGACGGAGAGAGACCAACCGCAAGCATTCTGAGTTGCCCACACCTCCAAATGCTCAAACAGACAACGTGGAAGGAAACTGACAGCACGAACGCCACTGACATCAATCAGCCAATATTTCTAGCAGTGACTCCAGACAAGGACAGGGACAGATCACGGAGACCTCATGCAGGATGGCAGACCGCACCAACTACACCCGAAGCCTTCGTAATCTGCTTGATACCCTCCCGCCAAGTTAAAAATTGTCCAATGCGTGGTTTGCACCATTCTAAAAGAGGCACAGAGAACAAGACTGATCTCGGTGGACGGTGTTTCGGCATTCGTATGGCACCGTAGTTGATGGTGATGGATGTTTTCCACGACTAAAGCACCTATTGCATAACCAAATACATAAACAAAATTCTCCAGAACCTACAATGCATCTGCTTGAATCGCAAAAGCATGTTCAGAAGCTGCACGTTCTCAAGCAGGATTTTGCATTTTGAAGGTGCATGGAGTACGCCGAAAAGGGAGCTTGTGCTTGGCCTTCGTCAGGACCAGGAGCACGATGACGCATGAGTAGAGATATACACTCGGACACTTCTGAAGCTGAAGAAGGTACCGTGTCCACAGTCCACCTATCTGCTGAGGGCCGGCTGTCCAGATTAGAGGTAGGTGGCCAACTGAATTGTTGTTCGAAGCACTGTGTTCAACGGCCCAAACACTTCTTTGCTAAATATCAGACAGCCATTTTGGTCCCTGACGGTTTCGATGACAAGAGGTCTTCGAGGACCAATCGAATTAATTGGAACAACCTGCGGGCGTTTATATCATTTCTTGCACCTTCCACTTTTCGGCCTCCCGGCTTCACCAGACATCCCGATAGGTCGAGTTGAGTTGTGCTTACGACCGTAAGAATCTGTTGCAGAGCCTCCAAAAAAGCGACGGTCCTATCAGAGACAATACTTGGATGAGGTTAGCTGGGTTATACCGCAAACACAAGTTCCGGCTGTTGATGTTGGACGTCGGACCAGGTGGTGGGCGTTCCATGAGCCGATTCTGAAGGCTAAACCCTACACGTGGATACGAGGGATAGTGAAGCGCTCAGCTTACGGTACACCGTTGGATATTCGATACAGGATATGGTGATGACGTGGTATCGTTCGGAATAAATCTGGAAACAGTATTCAATCGCATCGATCCCTCTGAGGCCTTGATTGCGCTGGAAAATGGCACCATTGAGACGAAGAGTTTCTCCATTAAATTGTGTCTCTGATCCACATGTCACACTGCATGATGCACCAATCCAACCGCTTTCCAAATGCAAGTACCACGGCCCATTCTTCTCAACTGTCAAGTTGAAGATCAGTTGGGGGTCTCGATCGACAATGCGTTGCTTCCATCTTGGAACACTTTGCGATATAAAGCCCGAAATAGGCTCAACAACGAAATTTAATTCCATGAAGCTGCAGCACGTCCTGTTCCGCCATGCCAATGCCGACTTAGCAACTTTGGTGCGAGGGTATCCGGAGGTTACATGCTATCGGCGATTAGCGCCCGATATGCTGAAAACAAAGTGGGCTGACAAGGGTTCCATTGACAGCGCTCTTTTAGTAGTTCACGGATAGTCATTCGTATCCGGCAACACGTTTTCTGCAAACTGGATGATGAAGCTACTGAGGAGGGTAGCGATATCACCGTGAAGGTAAGCTGAAAACAGGGCTCAACAGGGTCAAATCAGATACGGAATGTCCTCAAGACACCTACGGTGTTCGTCGCCCTGGTGTCTGTGCAGCCGTCTGTGCGGGACTCATTGCCGATCGTTAAGCCTGAGCAGCATTCATTTGGGGCATTCACGTAGCCTGCTAACCCTCTTGTATTAGTCGGCCTCAGTGAAGTGACGACGAGGAGAGCATGGCTTCTAAACCTGAGCACCATCAAGGTTTACACAGAACTCGATGGATAGCATAAGTCTCAAAAGTGAGAGAATAATGCTGTAGTTTGGCGAAGTTTTCAGTATTATGTTCCACCGAGAAATGTTCCAGATCATTTGCTAATTGACGTAGTAATAGAAAAAATGAAGAACAATGGAGAGACCTAGAATCGAAAGTCAACTGATTGGTGTTAGAGTATTACAGTCTAGAGGGAGCAGCCACCAAGGGACCGAATATTCACTGTGAATCTGAAAGAAGTCGCCAAAGTGCAGAACTTTTCCTAAAGCTAAAGCTTTCGAGTAAAATAAGCTGTCAAGAAACCGTACCTCCTATCCTCCCAATCGTGACTTTTGCACCTTGCAGCTGTCTTGGATAAACAAGACTTTCAAGCGACAGAGTTGAGGCTAACGCCATGGTGCACTCCCTGTTAAAGGAAGGGTACTAACGGATTCTAGAAACTTGTTCCGAACAAAGCGATGCAGTGTCCTGTATTCGGATAGCCTACATCAAACGAATGCTGGTAATGAACAGCCTATCAGCTAGCAGATACAGCAGTCCTTGAGCTCTAACATTCGAGGGTCGAGATGCTCTCGGGTTGCCCAGGCATAGTCAGAAGCAACGGAGTGGCCGGGATTCGAACTACGGTCCTCCCGGTTAGTAAGCACGTTTCTTAACCACCAAGCTACTTCAAGCTATCTCGACACACCAGTAAGCTCTAATCGATGGTTTCACCACTGAGTATTGCCATGACCCCAGTAGACATAAATATGTTGAGGAAAAGAAAATATACTTACGTCTCAGGTTCGGCTCACGACAAAGCAGGATGTACTAAAACAAGCAATAAACATCATCCCCGTCTGAACTCACCATGTAGGTATCCCATAGGCGAATGACACATCGAAGGGGAAGTTCACGAATCAAGAGATTGTTCATCCATCGGAAAGCGAACTGCAAATACTCCACATGGTGTTCGGCTAAGTGGCGATGTAACGTGGAGTCGACGCGTTCAATCAGACTGGCAAGCATGGATACGTTGTTCTGTATGCCAGGTTGGGCGAAAGTGTAGTTGTCCTGAATTGTGTCCAAGAGGTGAGAAGTACACCAAAACACATCAGCCTCCACCTCGTCCAACTTGACCGTGTTGATTTCGTACTGCAAGTTCAATTCACCGGACGTGTTTAAATCTGTAGAACACCAGCAAAGAATATCATCAACGAAAGGCGATACGAATGGCCGAACGAAAAAGATGAGTTGTACACATGCACCACAGGTGACCTAAGCATTACGTAAACGTCACCATCCGAGAGAAGATGCAAGAGATAATGCTTGGTACATTCGCAAGACAGTGACAAAAAGAAGTAGAAAAACTGGTCAGCACAGGTGCAACAGATGCCGAAAACTTGCCTGCATCGTGTTCGGTGTTTAAAGGGGCGAGATCTGAAACCGCATCGAACCATGTTATTCCCAAGCTTTGAGGTCAATGTGTAGGACTAAGGATGGAACCTGGATGGATGGGTAGTCAGAACGACCGTGCTATTTAATCGCACGTCAGCTTAACGGGGTGAAAGTACTTGTCGGAATTACAGGTAATGTGCTGGTAGTTTTCTGGAAAACTAACTGAGTGGTAGTTATTAGGAGAGCCAGGCGATTCCACATCACGTGACTAGAATCTGTACCGCTACGCGCACCTACCTTGATCAACTGGAGCGCAACCGTGAAGATAACGAATTGACGCGGGTCATAATCGCTTGAGTGCTGCAGTATAGCGGACAGCCTTGGCGGAATATGGCTGTCTACTATAGTTGCATTAGAATGGAAGGAGGATGAAAGTGAATCGACCACAGATGGTTTTGAGGTAACCACAGAAACAGGTTTGGCTCCACAAATGTTCTTTTTAACCTCCAACTTGAAGGTATTATAGAAGTTGCCTTTGTGAAGTACAACACTGGTATGCAAGTTCCGAAATTGGTCTCGTGGACGTCTGCTCAACATCAAACGTTTCAACCCAGAGTCTGGTCCACCAGGCCAAAGTTCTGCCTCATGATTGTGGATCACTGATTGTGTATGATTTATGGACTGCAGTGCCTAGATGAGAAATCTGCGATTGTTGCTACACCGTTCGACCTATGAATCAAGCTGAAGAAGGCTGTCCTCATCTGGCAATTTACGTCGGATAGAATCTACTCCACACCTCTGAACATCAAGATAGGAAAATAGTTCGTGGACTACTGTAGACGCTTCTGCTACCTCTGTGGAATGCTGACCGCTAGTTAGACTGTTGTCCATAGGATTCCGTGTTGCGAAAGCTACGGTTGAATTTGAGAAGCAGGTACGGGGGAACTGAAGTCTGCAATCCGATACCGAGCCAAGGGTTTAAATTGTCATAGTTCTGTCCGTCTTATTGCATGACATTGAAACGCTGAACATGCACGGACGTAATGCTCCATAGATGAACAACTTTCATATGCAATAGTTGTTGCGGATACTGTATAACACCTGAACTAGAAGTACCGGAGACAGAAGTTCTTCTGCAAGCAACTTGCGACTGAGGTAGGATGATAGTTCTAGAGGACTGTCTACGGTTGTTGAGAGTTGAGAAGAATGGCTTTGCAAAACAGCTGCTGCAAACTGAAGACTAAAAGACTGATACAATGGCCGAAAAAAATGATGGCCTAACCCAATAAAATTGGAATTCGGAACAAAGAACAGTCAGTCAGATACTAGCTGGAAATAGACATCTTCGAATCAGAGAGATACATATGTAAGACGCAAGCGTATACTGGAAGAATTTCTATCTCTCGACAGATCAAGCTGGATTTGCAGCAACTGTGACCGTGCTTGTGCTGCTTACCTTGAACTGTTTGGTGACGATCAAACACATGGCGATCAGAGGCTGACCAAAACTGACGAGACCTGTCTAAGCTGTGCGAGATTCGCAGACTAAAAGAGCCATGATGGTGTTAGAAGTGAATCTTCGTGATTACTTGAATTCATACCGAAACTGTGGCTAACCATATCGAAGCATTATGGGTGATCCGGGCTTGGGTTACCAGTAACGCAGTTCACCGGTCAGTTCGAAACAAACGCCCGATGTGGTTTTTCCCCCCCCCCCCTTGTGGGCTTACGAACAACACGCATCGGCACAGTTTGGTATGCCAACCCTACGGTAGCGCCATAAGTGGCATTCCATGACCTCCATCCTCTGGATCGAGGCACTTCAAAATGGAGCAAACTACTGAAGACCACATACGGAGGACCTGGACTCCATTCACGAATGATGCCCACCAATTTCCTTAAAGCAGACACCATTGGATTCAACTGTTTCTATTTGGGTCTGCAGATGACCTGCTTTCAGGATATGAGGATTCAGGAGTGTTAAGCCTACACCATCGTCCTCACTGAGAGCGACAAAGAAGTTAGTGCTGAATTACCGCAAAACAATGAAGACAGGAATCACAGCTAGGAGTGAAAGAAAAGGAAGGCCGCGGAGATTTACCACAAAAGGCAATATTTTCAGAGGAGAAGGTCAAGGGCAAAGTAGCCGAAAAGTGACTTCCTGTGACCACGATTGTAGAGCACTGATTTTTTACTATCACCAGCTATCCATGTGTGTGTACCCCGAGAGCGGACGTTCTTCTGCACGCAGTGTAAGTTTCTGATATCTAGTCTGACAATCATGGACCATTAATTGGGCTTGCGAGTAGTTTCTGGAACTGGCCTCTCCTGACCAGCCACCAACCCTATTTCTCCGAGTTTACAGCCGGCTAGGGACGTTCAGATGGCTAACACGCTGCTCTGCGCCGAATCCAACAGCGCGGTTCGGTGTGTCAGGCAGATCCGGAAACAGATGTGACCGCCAAGGCTGTTTCAAACGTGATCTCTTTTAGAAGAGAACTTTCTCGACCTTACGGACTTTATTCAGGCGCTGGTCGACTGTATGTATGCATGTATGATAATGTAGGCCAAAGACACCAAAGATGAAACATTTAAATTCGCCGTCCATAGGTTGAGAGATTCTTTCAACGTTAAAGCAAAGCGCACCTAGCTAATTACTGTGCAAGTCACTGATTCAGTAGCGCAAATGACCAACGTAATTAGCGTGGCATCTGTTGTGAGGATGTCCAAAAAAGGACTGATCGTGTCACAGAACGCGGTAGAAACGGCGGAGATTCTGGTAAACAGTATCCTTTACCCAAATCCATCAACCATGATTGGAGTAGGCTTAAAGTGCTTTCGACGATCAGTAAAGAAGAACCCATCACACACCATGGTAGTTGAAAGCTAGAAATCCCGTTACTTGTAAAATACGAGTAATCTGTACATTACGAAAAGAAAACGTACCACCAGAACATGTGCGGGTAAGACAAACCTACGTACGCAACATGAATTCGTGGTTCTGAAGTCCAAATAATAACATCACATACTGCGTAAATTGAACGTCTACACCGATCAGTCAACCCTTATCTGACGGTTGCGGGTTCGAACATCCCCCCGTTCAAAATTCATGCGATCTGCTCTATTCAGGGCTTGAAACACCGAGATAATCGCTGGATACTCTCACCTTATAAGAAACACCACTCAGGAGCACCCAAAATGTTTCTGACCTCGAGATACTGCTTAAATGAAGATCGCGTGCAAAACGACGACAAAAGAGGGAAAACTTTGACTTGCGACCACTAGAAAATTATACACGAATTTTATGGATAGATACGACCGCTAAATGAGTGTGTTGTCAAAATTCCAGGAGAAATATTGAGTTAGGCCAGACTACCTATCTTCTTCCGTTCAAGATGCGTGAATACCTGATGAGGAGAAGGAAATATGCCCATGCACAAAGCAGGAACGCCACTGTTTACTACATTAGTTTCTGATACATTCTTTGTTTTGAACCAAGCGCCATACACCATTGCAACTAGATGAACCAACTGCCAACTGATGTGACCCGTTCTGCAACGACGAACAATCTCCATCTTCTCAGCAAAGATAAACAGTTCTATAAGGGAACCATCGACGAAATCATTGTACTATCGTTTCAGAGCGAAAAATGTTTCCGACAAAGAGAGAATGCTGTGCAGCCGTTTTCCAGCACAGATCAATCTGGTGAATACAATTTTAGAATACACGTAGCTCGAGTGCGCAGCTTAGCGTAGTCATTCTGTTCGCAATCCCACCATCAAGCGAACCGAACAGATCAACTACCAAACAGATAAACTTATTTTGCTAAAGACCTATTAATGAACACCATGTCCACATAACATTCTGTTAGCCTGCGTTTGCATCAAGCAAGACAGTCGCACAGTGATGTTATGGGGATGCTTTGGTTTGAAAGCAATCGTTCAGATGAAACAACTCTATCTGGTTAGTGATCGAGACGTATCTATCACAGTGCACAACCATTGACGAGTAACGCTCAGTAGACCGGACTTAAATGAGTGGCTGTACTCAGTGACTTACCAACACGAGTGTACTCCGCGAGAAATACAACGAAAAACGGGGTGAGGAGATCATTGATGCCCTGAACATAGCCGCTACCAGGATGCCTCATGGACCAGATGAACAGGATTCTTTCAAACATCTAAAAAGGCGGTGAAAATAGGAGAACATGGTAGAAATCAAGCAGGATGGAAAAAGCTACCAAGTGAGTTAGCCTGACAACCTCTGGACGCCAGGTGAAACTGAGCACATTGTCCCGCCTTGAACGATTAGGTCTGTTGTACATACTTGGGCTCATGTTCAGAAGTGGTTTTAGTGATTGGGATAGTTTCAGTTGGCACAAGAAAGATGATGAAGATAAAAAGCATATTTGAAGAATTTTCCCCTTTGGTCACGCGCTTTTTCGCGACTAGAAAACATAAAAAACGACCATCAGGATGACCCAGACTTTAGTGTACTAGTGGTTCTGTTTACCAAAGGTCAGTCCCCATCCAACAGGAGAGAATTTGGAGTAAAGCTTCTCCTAGTCAACATGGAACTCTGAGATTAAATCGTGGATGACTGCTGTTCGAGTTCTTAAATGTGAATAATGCGGATTCAATTTAGTTTGTTCGTGATCATTAACATGAATTGTTCCCCATACCACAGTCGACCACAATCCACTCGAGTGACAATCAGCAGCGAACGGATGTCAGCTCTAATCCAAGCTGGGGATCACATTCACTAGGATAGCCAAACAAACTCATTCGGACATGTGCAGTTCTAAATAACCGGGTCGAGCGGACTTTTGTTGAACCGGTGATTAGCAACCATCTACTCATAGTCGATACGACTCACTCGAACAAAAAGGTTGGAATTCAACTAGCTTACCGCCAAAAGATCTGGCCTTCGATAGAGTAGGGTCATGCGAGTGAGGTCCTTCTGAATTTGGTGGAACATTGGTTTGCACGATGGTTGCTCACGCAAGTGGAAATACTGTTCCACAAATGATGCGTATTGTCTGCGTTTCTCGGCCAACACAGAGACCCTTCGTTCCTCACTGGCGGGAAGATAGTTCTATAAAGTCAAGAAATACCATTTCGTAACAAATGATTTACTGAAGTGAAAATGGAACGAGAGTGAAAAGTTATAACATATTATTACGGAAAGATATTATAACATATTGTCTCGGGAATATAAGGTATCATCAATTAATGGTGGCTGAAGGGGGCGAATTATTACTGACCAAAGTAACTATTTGGCCAACACACACGATTCGCGAAACATCCCTTTGCAATCTAATTTGGTTTTAATGAAAGACTTTACTGAACCCAGCTGGATCCACTGCCCGTGATATTCTTCTTTAACTGAACGCGCCGCACAAGGGCCACCTCATGTCCTAGTTGGCGCGATATGAGTGGCTGTACTCAGTGACTTACCAACACGAGTGTACTCCGCGAGAAATACAACGAAAAACGGGGTGAGGAGATCATTGATGCCCTGAACATAGCCGCTACCAGGATGCCTCATGGACCAGATGAACAGGATTCTTTCAAACATCTAAAAAGGCGGTGAAAATAGGAGAACATGGTAGAAATCAAGCAGGATGGAAAAAGCTACCAAGTGAGTTAGCCTGACAACCTCTGGACGCCAGGTGAAACTGAGCACATTGTCCCGCCTTGAACGATTAGGTCTGTTGTACATACTTGGGCTCATGTTCAGAAGTGGTTTTAGTGATTGGGATAGTTTCAGTTGGCACAAGAAAGATGATGAAGATAAAAAGCATATTTGAAGAATTTTCCCCTTTGGTCACGCGCTTTTTCGCGACTAGAAAACATAAAAAACGACCATCAGGATGACCCAGACTTTAGTGTACTAGTGGTTCTGTTTACCAAAGGTCAGTCCCCATCCAACAGGAGAGAATTTGGAGTAAAGCTTCTCCTAGTCAACATGGAACTCTGAGATTAAATCGTGGATGACTGCTGTTCGAGTTCTTAAATGTGAATAATGCGGATTCAATTTAGTTTGTTCGTGATCATTAACATGAATTGTTCCCCATACCACAGTCGACCACAATCCACTCGAGTGACAATCAGCAGCGAACGGATGTCAGCTCTAATCCAAGCTGGGGATCACATTCACTAGGATAGCCAAACAAACTCATTCGGACATGTGCAGTTCTAAATAACCGGGTCGAGCGGACTTTTGTTGAACCGGTGATTAGCAACCATCTACTCATAGTCGATACGACTCACTCGAACAAAAAGGTTGGAATTCAACTAGCTTACCGCCAAAAGATCTGGCCTTCGATAGAGTAGGGTCATGCGAGTGAGGTCCTTCTGAATTTGGTGGAACATTGGTTTGCACGATGGTTGCTCACGCAAGTGGAAATACTGTTCCACAAATGATGCGTATTGTCTGCGTTTCTCGGCCAACACAGAGACCCTTCGTTCCTCACTGGCGGGAAGATAGTTCTATAAAGTCAAGAAATACCATTTCGTAACAAATGATTTACTGAAGTGAAAATGGAACGAGAGTGAAAAGTTATAACATATTATTACGGAAAGATATTATAACATATTGTCTCGGGAATATAAGGTATCATCAATTAATGGTGGCTGAAGGGGGCGAATTATTACTGACCAAAGTAACTATTTGGCCAACACACACGATTCGCGAAACATCCCTTTGCAATCTAATTTGGTTTTAATGAAAGACTTTACTGAACCCAGCTGGATCCACTGCCCGTGATATTCTTCTTTAACTGAACGCGCCGCACAAGGGCCACCTCATGTCCTAGTTGGCGCGATATTCGGGATATCGCTGTATATTTTCTTGACAGAACACACTACTCACAAGTTGGAGGAAACGCTTCGACAGCAGACGACCGGTTTCGTCTATCTGCGTTTACTTGATGGGTCCCAAGAAGAGCGAAACCGGTCGTGAGTTGTCACTAGCCTTTGACAGTAGCGCATCCAGTCAAGGAAACAATGATTCACATAAGCCATCATTGGAGAACATCTCTCGGACATAAAAGCCGCGTCAGGTAATGCTCCGTCGTAGATAGGCGAACAGGCTCAGGGTTAAACGCGACTTGTGGGCATCAGAGACATGATTATCGACCAGAATCACTGAGACCGAGGTGTCACGCGGATCAGCACCAAATGAGTTCGGTCGAAAAAACAAACACGGGAACAGAATCGAATATCTGTCAGATGGCCATAGTGCGGTGAGATGGCTGTGGTTAGGGCATGAATTTACTGACCGCAAGGTCCGTGGTTCGAACCCGACCTTCTGCCTCTCGACTTCCCCTGTCTAGGCTTGGGCAACCTGACAGTATCCCAGTCCACGTGCTTCCTTCGGGTGGCACGGCAGCTAGGCACCGGAAGGATGTTACAGCTGAAAGAGATTGCTATAAAAAGCGAAGGTCATAGAAGGTATCCAAGTCCCAAGAAGCGATCAATATATATATATATATATATATATGGCCATATATATATTATATATACATATATATTATATATAAGGGTTCTGCTAAGGTGAAAAGGAAGATTCTACGTGCTACCTTCAGCCAACTGATGACCAACACAAAGCTACAGAGACTCCTCGCATTGGAGGCGCGACACACATAAAGTGCGCAAGGATGAGAGGCTCTCGGATGAATCATGGACACATTTAAAGCAGAATAAACTGAGGCATCAGTCACATCGTCCAGAATTCCGAATAGAATCCCGTGATTCTCAGTAGAGGAAATCCTAATTTAGATGGCCTTAATGATTTCACATATTATCGGCCAGGTGTACAGAAAGACTTCGGCTGGCGAGCTTGCGGTAGTGATTCTTTGATGGTTTGGGGTGAGATCCTCGCAGACCGAAAGCTTTGAAAAGAAAGCAGACAGACGTCAAGAGGGCTAATGAGGGCCATGTGATTTCAGTATGACGATGCATCACCACATACAGCCCACTTCATAAGAACATGATTCCAGACTTTCCATTCTTTCCACAATCTCAACTTTTAGCTCCATTATACCTCTGTCGGGTTTGAACTATGACTATTTGCTAACCTGAGTTAATCTTATACTCAAAAGTGTCATAATGCACCGTTGTGGGTCTCATAAGGTTGCTCACACCCGTCTTGTGCTTTTCCGGAACAGTTTTGCGTTCCAATCGGGTATATTATTGTTTTTATGACCGGTACCAGCTTGTGCAACATTACTGACGGAAGTTTGTACAGCTTGAGGTTCGCACAAGTTTGTATACCAGTTTTTTCCATCCTGTCTGAAAATCCTTAGCTTGAAATTTCCCGCGTTACTCCATCGAGCATCCTAGCGATATTGCACCTATTCCACAGTAGTCAATTGCTTCACAACACCGAGGTCACGGACCTGTCCAGTCCAGATTCTCTTCTGATCGAACACATCTTGGAGCTGCTGGTGAGAAGAGTCTATAATGATGGTCGTCTCCTTAATGGACGCATGAGATGAGATCAATCATGCTCCAGGGATGTGCGAAATTCGAAGCTAGCGGAAGGCGTCACCGGAAGGTGCTTCAATCGTAATTAACACGACAGGCTTTCCATCATGTCCAGTTGCCAAAGTCTCAGAATGGGAAGGGGGAGCAGAGACATCACTGACATCGCTTGGTTCGCGTGAAACCACGGCCATGTTAGTACTTGGAGGGGAACGTATATAAGCTACTTCGGAAACCAGTAAGTGTTTTCTGACGAAGCTCGAGACAGCTCAGTGGTTAAAGCGCCAACTTACGACTGCTCCTGTCTAGGTTTTGGCAATATCCCAGCTATCGTGCCTGCCTCCGTTGGCATGGCAGCTAGAGACCAAGAGGGTGCTACTGATGAACTATCACCTATTTTTATCTTCTGTCTGGTGCTGAGGTTTGTTTCTCAAACTGTCCAAGTGCCGCAAGAATTATCACTCAAAGAGAGTGCTCCCTTGTGATGAGTATGGCAAAATGGGGACTTGGTGGACGAATCACGTATACCTTCGAAACTCAAGACCTAAAATAATCCAAGTCTATAAAGACGAATATAAGTAAAAATTGCTTCGGTCGACCGAAGAGGAACCATTCGCCCTAGAAAGGTTAAGAACTATGTATGAAACAGTGGCTACAAACGATAGGATAGGCACATTCTGCCGGCTGTCCAGTACACTAATCTGCATCGATTCCTTTTGGATATGGTGGACCTGACGACCTGGTGAAATTCTAGCGAGAGCGGTTGTATTGGAGAGTGAAAAACAGCCTAACAATGCGTTGGCTATACATGCCCACACGATCGCATTGGAAGAAGGTCGATACGGTGGAGTTGTAGTACCGCAGGAGTACGCTCCAGGTGAGTAAATTACATTTCAATACGAAAGTAGCTAGAAATAACACACACTTCACTGACGCAGAAGGAAGCCAAAGGGACTTACACACAATAGTTTCCATACAATGGGACGCAAGTCACTAGGGACTCCGGACCAAGCAAGCTGGCGCAAGGTAACTAGAAGAAACGAACAAGGGGAGTGGTCAAGCATATGGACACAACAAAGGGATTGCACGCATCCCAGGAAAAATCACAATTAATTCAGGAGCAGAATGTTGGAGCCAGAAACTTAGGGATAAGGACGGGCGGTTACAACACAAACCAGTCAAGTCTAACGGTCTCAAAGATACCACAGTCTTCGCCACACGGATAATGGTCAACTACCAGGACTCCAAACTGCAATGGTTTCACAGTCGTCTGTAGTCATACTAAACAGGCGCTTGCTTTGAAATATGGCTATGCGGAACAACTCGGTCTTGCAGCAACGTATATATGTTTAGGCCAAGCTTCATTCTTTCGTCCTTCTTTATGTCGGACCTCAAATATGGAATTATTTTTACATTTATATTGATTTAAAATTCTGTCAGACACCTCTGACTTCGCCGTGTCCCTCGTTCTTCATAAAACTGATAACATTAAGGGAGCCTTTCCTCAGGAGGTGGGGGCTCTCCTCAAGGAATAGTACGCTAGCTGATAACAAGGTTTGCACAGCACAACGCTGTCACAAAAGCCTCCACTGAAGAGAGAAAAACTTCAAAAAGAGGTCAGACCGGATCTTCATTTTTGGAGCTCGATATAGCTCAGTGGTCAAGTTGAGAACTCACTGACCGAAAGGTCGGTGGTTTAAAGCGAAACTCTGAATCTCGACTGCCCAATACAACCATGAACAACTTGCCAGTATCTCAGTCCTTGTGTTTCCCTTGGATATTTGCAACAGGAAACACATCTCCAAGAAACACAAGGCCAAAAACTGTAAAATAAGCTATTTTCATGCCAAAGGACCGGTGCGCATGCATCATCAAGAAAAAAAAACTTATGTACATTTCGAACAGGTACTTAATGCCATGTGAACGTAGTTGGAAGACAGAAAAGAGAAAAGTCGTGTGTATCAAACCTCTCTCCTTGGAGCATCTACTTAAACTATTTGAAGCTTTCAAAAAGTTGTTGATACTACATGGTTAGAGTTGATTTTACTTGCCCCTCCCCATCAACAGTGGTGCAATTTCGCCCGGTACAGAGAGTTGTTTTTTGGAAATGGGATGTAGTAAAGTGCTACTTATCGAAAACGGCAGTATGAATGCGGGGTCGAGAGTAGCGTTGCTCACAACTAGCCCAAAAGATGTGTACTCAGATGTGCAAAGAAGAGAGATCCCCCTGAAAGCAAACCAAATTCCTAAAAACGTCCACAGCAACGTCTTCCGGCAGTCCAAATTTGGTGGTATTGTAACGACAACATATAAGAGTGCATTCGCGAAGTATTTTTACAGATACGATTTAGCTAAATGTTCCGCAGTTGGTGAAAGAAGATAGATACTAGGTGTCCGTCTTTGATTTGGATAAACCAGGGTCGCGTCAAACAGCACTGAGGTAAAAGTTATGATGAGAATGGATAACTAGATGCCGGTTCTTCTGGTCTTATATGTTGGCTACTAGAAAAGAAACAGACCAAAGCGAAAACCTCGTGCATTGCAGTGCAGTGAGAAAACAACTGCCCATAGGGTGTAGGAAGTGTCTTCATAATGTAATAAAGTGTATGTGTATGGTACGCGGACGCAAATACAAGATAGGGAAAAAGAAGAGTACTCGAGGAGCAAACATAAACCACTTGGGAGCTAATGAACCGATGGGATAGCACTAGAAAGTCACACGAGCGCTCTAAATGCAAGAGTAGGAAGGAAGGATATGGCCGAAAATGGTGGGTAAAGGGTGTTCTCAATATCGGACGCCTGTAAACCAAGACTGCTCTTGACCACACACTACAGGTGTGAAGAAACACCGGTGACTCCCTCGAGGTGTAACAGAAGTGAACCAATCCCTGCAGTCACGTGACAGAAACATCCAGATCCGAACAACACAAAAGACGAAGCGGTCATCAGATACACCTAAAGCCGGTTCTGAAGGGCGCAACTAAATGGAAGTCTCGTGTTACAACCAGATGAGTTGATATTGAAGCAAGACGAATAAAAGAGAAAGTGAGCAACTCCGCTGACAATCAGCATTATCCACTGCACGTTGTTTGTCAATTAGAAATCTGACGAAAAAGGTATCCTAAGGGTCTGATATAGAGACACACGCTACATGGAAGAACAGGGTTCGCACGAACAGAACAGATCATCATGGAAAGTCTAAAGTCAAAACAGCGTGGTGGAATAGGACGCTATAAACCGGCGATTCGACTGCCGTGGGGAACCTTCTTCAAGAATTTTTACGGTCAATTGCATATGGGTCAAGTCAGCGTTAGTTAAGACCGCTATCATATCCTCTGATATCCTCTGTGTTCCTAAGACCAGTTGGCAGTCAGATACGACCAGCGTGTGTGTGTTAGCTCTGTGTGCGTGGACACAACTCTGTGTGGGGAATTTTGGCTGGGATGTGCCCTGATTGTTTTTGTGCTGGATGTGATGCGCCATTGTTGAGACTCCTGCTTGGCCTTTGGATAATGTGCCCATTAATGGATGCAGTAAGTTCAAGCCAGATAGAAGGCATTCTGGCGTCATCACTACGGTTGATGCAGTTCAGTTGATTTCTAGCGCTTCAGCATACGTCCGTTCCACGTGTGACTTGAATCCTGACTGGAGTACACGTGTACCATCGAAGTTGATTGGATGGCTTGACTCAATTGGGGGAGGACTGCAATGACTGAGTCGCGTTTAAGTCTTTTTTAAACTCAATTGGATTTCGTGAAGGAAAACGCGCATATCATTTGTGCTCCGTGATTCCTCCGACCACGAAGAATGCCGACAATGGAATGACCGAACGTACGTGGCATGTGTCCTTGCAAGGAAGAGGTATATGGAACAACTAACTGCACAGAGTTATTCTGATGATGTCAGGAGTACCGTACCTTTGAGATGAAACCTACTTTCGGAACACAAATCCGGATAAAAAAATACTGCAGAATGAAATTTCAAGCTCGCATTATCTACAGCTTTTTCTATTCTGATTAACTGCGCAGTTACAGAGATCCATCCGACTATCGGTTGTGTGCGCAGTTCCGCACATCGCACACTTCTGGCTCATTTTGGATGAGCTACCCTTTACTCACCACAGGCATAAACCTTGGACGATGGGTCGATAATTTGGGTTAGAAAAAGTGATGAAAACGGATTTTAGACGATTGGTCCTAAGCTGCGTTTCTCATAGGGAGTGATTTTTTCCATTTTCGGGCGATGGCAAGTCGCTTGTAAGAAAGCAAAGCCGGATCACAGGGGAGGGGGAGGTCGGGAACGACGGATGTATGTTTACCGTTGCAGGTATTTGTGCAGTTGTTTCGTTTCACCTTGACTGTGTCTGTGCGTGTTATCCAGAGGGGTTGCAAGCAACGCAGCGCGCAGATGCACGACCGGCTATTGTAAAAGACCTGATGATTGAAGTGCATGTAAACGTATAGGTACAGAGCATAATGTTCCAAGCTGGTGAGTGGAGTGAGTTCAAACGAAAGTGACGTGAATACGATCTCCACAAGTTCCGTGACTAACTAGCTATCGAACGAACATGGCCATAGTCGTTTTTTTACGATCCCTTAGTCCTTCTGGCATTAACGAAAATCCAACTGATAAGACAATGGCTGAAGTGACGGGAAAGGGATCGAGAGAAACACCGGAGATCATGCGCCGGATCGAGTACCCACTCAGTGGCGGCCTCCTTCTCCGTCGCCAAAAAATGCACCATTCGTATGCAGAAGGTCCCGCACATCAAGTCAGTTGATTCACTTGACTAAATCACTCAAGTTCTCCTCTGACCCTACAACGCCGGACAACTACCACTTTAAAATTACGACCCAAAAGAGCATAAAACCATATCTGTAAGCCATTCTTTGTTTCATTTGAATGACATGCACAGTAGAACCGTGGGATTTCATCAGAATATTGGATGCTCCACGTCAGGATGCATCAGGCCACGTTCGACAGTATAAAAGGCTTTCAGTGTACAGCTAGGGTCCGTCATTGTCCAGTCTATTTAATTTTCGTCCCCAAAGGCATTGTGAGGTGACAGCTTGCGGTGTTAATCATTGATGACGTGGAGCATCCCCTAGTGGATAGAGTATTCGACCTATACAATAGGAATGATGTAGTTTTGTTTGGTGAGAATTTGCGGGTAGTTCGATTTGCTCTACTAGCCTTGCCAGTGTGGGAGTTCGTTTGCTTTCATGACCTGCTGAGGTTTATCCTTGTGACACTCACAGCTCTCGTACCAGGCTGCTTAGTGTGTAGGGGTCACAGCGGCACAGTTCTCCCTGCGAGTTGGAACATGTGTGGCGGCCTGTTTCCTAACAGTTGCGTTACTGTGACACCTGTGCTCCAAGAACCTCTATCCTGCGGCTAGGCTTTGGAGCCAAATGCTCTGATTAAGTGCCTTATTCGTCCTTCTGTCTAGGTTCGGGAGTCCTGGTGTATGTCAACCCGAACGCACCCATGAATTACAAAAGTAAAAAAATAATTTAATGCTACATAAGCCGCATTGCAATCATACCGGGCAAGTGACCTAATCTACTGCATATACCATGGCGAGTAAGCAGAGACAGACTATTGCTGACACCTATCCTCCTTCAATATTATCAATTAGATCGGTTCCTGTCTCGAAACCATCAACGATCGGAATGGAGTGACCATCTCGAATAAAGAAGAACGCCTAGACCGTTGGGTCGAATACCTCGATCAACAAATTGTCGTGGCCACCAGCTGACACTCGTCCGGAGCCCACAGTTTACGTAGAACCCTAGACGGTGAACGTGGAATCACCTACGACCTCGGAGCTTTACAAGTGCATACGTTACCTCAAGCGTCACCGTGCTTCTGGTCCAGCTGACCTCCCAACCGCCTTGTTGAAAGATGGGAGTGAAGTCCTCAGTCAGCACCTGTCTGATCTGTTTGCTTGCATTTGAGTCTGTCCCAGACAACCGAGGAGAGTCGGTGATGGTGCCCGTCAGGTGCTAGAACAATGCCATACGTATAAGCGACCCACAATTCTAGTATTCCTGGATTTCCAAGACTCATTTGACTCGGTTGACCGGTCTGTTCTGCTTGACACGCTTGCCCACCAAGGAATCCCCCGGAAGTTCGTGAACATAATAACATAATGACATAATAACAATCGTTGTCTCAGAACCATAGCTCGTGTGGGTTGGTGTCGGCGAATCCGTAACGAGGCAGTTAGAAAGCGAATTTTCGGTTGTGCAACAGGTACTTCCATTGAAGAATCTGTCCAGCACCAGAAGCAGTGTTGGTTGGGACATGTGTTGCGTATGCCTAACCAGCGTTTTCCGAAAAGAGTGCTGTTTTCAATGCCCAATTCAGAGTGGCGGAAGCAGAGAGGTGGCCAACCCTTTAGCTGGCAGAGGGGTATGAAAGAGATTACGAAGCGCTTGGGTGCTGTCGGTGCTACTCAACTTACAGGATGGGGACCGCGTGATCTCTATTGTGTCTGCTTGCAGACGCTGCAATATATGGCTGCCAACCGATGTCAGTGGCGTTCTTGTCGTCAGTTTCTATCCAGGTTGTCTGAATGAGTGTTTGGAGGTGTATACACCTCGGAAGGATTGCAGTAATCTGGCGCTAAGTGCCTTCCCCATCCACCTTTATTCTTTTCTTCACAATAAGGCTTTCAAATAAATCATGGTCGTAGGGCAGCGAAGCATCGGTGTTGAACATTGCTGTCATGCTGTTGATGATGATGACTCTCTCGTTTAGTGAGGTATGTTAATCTTGCATCCAGGAGGTGGCCAATAGCATGTCACCGATAAAATCTGCCTCGCGTCCAATTCACAGACCTGGTTACTCTTTTTTATTGCAGCTTTCAATACGCGAACCTAAGTAAATCGGCTAACCAGCCGCCACTCTTGTGTCAGGTCACGAAAACACCTTTCAATGTCCCGTAGAACGTCATGCATGTCTTGACCGATTCCTTAAGCATGCACTTTGACGGTTGTTCAGATAGATCCGACGAACTATTCCCGACGTTCTTCACCTACTAGACTCGTTCTCTAGCTAATCTCACTACCTGCACAATAACTTCACCTTTCGGTTATCTGTGAAAGTATGTTGAGTTGTTTTATCACTTGCATGTGATACCATCGTAAATTCAACTGCAACAACTCTCGGTGAATGGGGCCTTACCTGAACTGAATTGGCCTGACGTGAAATGCAAATTCTTCATGACCCCACGGAGCGTTTTTCTATGAATAGAAGGTGTTATCAACAGCGCTTCCCAGTTGTGAATGAAAGTGTTTGTGAAACGACATTTTTGTAATATGATCCGGTGAAGATAATTCGGATATGGACATCGTTTTCAATGACTGCTCGCTCCTGAGTATCAAGGCCATTTGGTCCGTTTAACAGCGTTGACAGCGTTTAACAACGTTAGCCAGGTGAGGATAATTTGAATGGAAATATTTGTATGATCAAGCATCATCGACCATCTCCCGTGAGTGCTCTTCTGAAGTGAAGTAAAGTGATGCCGCATGAAATCTTTCTCGTGTATGGGGATGCCTCACTGTGCCTATTTGCGCATGCACTCCACCACTCAAAAGACTGAAAACGTCACTGGAGTGAGTTCAGTCTGAGGAAACCAAAGTGCCAGGACTACTGGTGAGTATGAGTGTGCATGCAGGAGCCCTAGCGACAAGCAGACAAGGGCCAGAAGCAGGGTGCTGAGGTGAGCGCGAACGAACCAAATGTCGCCTACTTGTACTTTGTAAGTAGTAAGAAGCAATACAAACAGTTCTCGCCTGACACCGGCCCGAGAGGGGTCCAGAAAAGGCAGGTCTCACAGCGAACATTGCGGTCAAATTTGGCTGCACGCCAAGAGCTTTTTATCTATCAAATTAGCAGATCAAAGTCTGTGCAAAGGAATACATATGATGAAGGTAAGTGGCACCAGCCAGGCATAGTTGGGCCGAAAAACAGTGCCAATTTTGTGCGCTTTTTAGGGTGATACGAAACTCTTCACAATTTTGTCACAGATCGAAACACAGAGGGTGCGATGACTAAGAGACAACTGTGGACATTCAAACAGTCACCACAAATTCCTCAAGTCAACGATCTCGTTGCACGTCATTTTCATGCTAATACTGACCGATCACGGACAGATCATGAACCGAATCCGCAGTGTAACATTTCACACAAGGAAAAAAAGTGACGTTATCACACCAGTGCCATATTTTTGTATGAACAAAACTTAGTGCTACAGTGGTCCTCCAGTGGGGGTCACTCTTGGGATCTGGTCAATGTGGTCCCTTCTAGGTGAGGCTCGCCTCCGGTGGTATCGAGCAAATCGATAGCTTTGTGAAAACCAGATAGCTCTGAGGCCAATGTGTCTAACTTTACAGAAGATCCGCCATTTGTCTTCACTACATATCAATGTCCTTTATTTGATTCCGTTTGAAATAGGATGCGTTCACAACAGGCAATAAACATGGGATGCTGCTTAGAACCTAAATGCCCAATGTTTTAGAGAATCTGATTAATCGAAGCAGATAACATAGGCTCTTCCCAAGATATTGAAGGTAACTTGTTGTTGCTGTTCCGCATTTCTTTGACTGATCGTCATTGGATGTATCATCACGTGAGGAAAAGCATCCGCGATAAGGCATTAAAAGTAAATTTTCGAGAAAAATAAAGAACTGGTAAACTGTCACACGCCTTGCAGTCGAAAGTAATCCAGTAAGAGGTTTCGCATCCACCACGTGGTTAAGCATGCCTATAGAATACACAAGCGAGGATCAAAATTAGATTAACCTAACCTGACTTATCGAGTTTTGGCAAAAATTACATACGCTTGGATTCTCATGATGACCAATTTGTAGCTGTACCTTAAGGAGACAGCACATATAGTTTCTAGTGTCAGTCGGATCATGATCAAGTATTATTTGCTGGTAATGAAAACCAAGAGAACAGACATAACTTGCGTGGTAGCAAAAGGCCTGGAGAGGCATGGTGAAAGTCCCGTGGCCCCACGACAATATTTTCACCTGCACACAGGCAACCAGTGACAGTTTTATGTGATGACTGAGTTCAAGACTTCTAAGCCCTCTCCGTTGGATACAAGATAAATTATATTCATCATAGCAGCACGATTGTTCCAGGAGCGATTCAGTTCAACTGTTAGCCTCACAACTGAGCTTTGATCGAATGATTAGGCTCGCAATACTGACCAAAGAAATAACACCCAAATCCCAGTGGAGCTCACGCTCATAGATTCATAAATACACCATCAGCTGTAAGAACCGCGTACTTCCAGTACAGTGGTTCTAGCTGCCACAGTTTCGCTCACCGCTGATTTGGGGAGGTAGATAGATAGCTGCGCATTGGAGGCAGGAGCTGACATAACTGATGCGTAACTAGGGGGTTGTCAGTGGACTTTTAATTAAGAGTTTGGGAGCCCTTTGGACGTCCTCGTACGATTGAACCTTTAAGAACTGTGTCCCAGCTAGCACAGCCCACAGGATCATTGCAGCACAGAAGCCTGACCACCATGACAAAGTGACAGCTTTAGGTCCGCCTCGGGGTCCCCAGTCAGAGAGACGGCATTACCAAAACACCTGAGTTTCGCCGCGAAGTTATTCTTTGACCTCCCCTAGCTCGTTTCGACCCCCCACCGTAGTTACGCCACAAGGGCTCCCCGAGGAAGTGGGCAACTGGCATACGCAGCAGGTGGCCAAGTCAGCGCGACCTAGGCAGTGTGATCAGTTCATCCATCATGGGTGAGTTATTTCTTTCGAAATCCATTCGACGTACTTTAGCAGGCTGATTCGGTGTTCCCACCAGACTCGGGCAATACTCCGAAGACATCGATGGTCAAACACTGAAAGACTTTTGACGTACTCGGAGCGCAGCGGCCAGGTTTCTGATCCGTACAGTAATATGGAGCGCACCGCAACATTGTAAACTCGACCCTTGACGGATAAGCTATTGTCACGCCTGTGCCACACGTAACGGAAGCTGCTCTGGCCTTCCTAATCCGGATGAAATTATCATCTTTCGCGAGACCACCGGGTCTGATACAGCTGCTCAAGTGGACACACTTGTGTACTACCTCGGCTCATCCGCAAGCATGAGGTTAGAGTTCGAGCCCACCCAGTGTTGCAGTAGCACTTTTCACTTTGCAGGTGTGAAGCGCACGCCAAACCGTGAGGAAGAATTATTTAGATTATTTAGTATTGTTTGCATTACGACGTCGTCATATCGGAGAAGAGCTTTGTCGTCTGCGTACTCGATATCTGTGAGCGAATGCCTCGGAAGCACTTCGATCTCACAGGTATTAGAGCCTGATGGTGAGCCTCATATCAATGACGGAAATGAAGAGGAAAGGTGAGAAAAGACAACCTTGGCTGACACCATTGATGAAGGGAACTCAGGCGAAGGTTTCCTGTAAACCTTCAGACGTCTGCGGGAGTTGGCGAACACCGCCTTAAGGAGGGTCAAGAGTTTATTGGGAACACCTTTGCTTCACAGACACTGCCATAGTACCGGTCCACGGAGCCATAGGCAACTTTCAGGTCAAAGACGATAACCACCGTTGGGCGCTAGAAACAGTGTCGCTGTTCCAGAATCTGCCGGAAAGTGAAAATGTGATCGGTGCATCCTCTTGCAGGACGGAACCCAGCTTAATTTTCATGGATCTGTCTCTCCCTCTGTTCAGTCAACCTTCGAAGGATAAGGATGAGAGAACACCTTGAACGTCACAACTACCAGCCTGATGCTGTGATGGTGGTTTTCACACAGCGTCCGAATACCCTATTTGAAGATAGGAATAACTGTTTACATGCCCCATTCTGCAAACACTTTCTTTTCACTCAATATCGCGCCAGTAAGCTTTGTTAGATGGGTCACCAGGGATTCTCTCCCTTCTTTGAACAGGGCTAGATACAGGCCGTGCGGTCCTGGTGCTTTCCCACGTTTCAGTACCGATATTTCATACTTTATTTCTTCTTCCCATGGGCTTTGGACGTCCACCAGAGCTCTGTTTTTCCTTAGACTCTTCATTATTTGGCGTTTGAAGGATTTGAGTGTACTCGTTGTCCGCCAGTACAGATTTCCTTGCATCAATCAGGACTAGCGATTTCGACGATATCCAGTGGTCTTGTGATCTAATCGGAGAAGTCGGACAGACAGCAGTGAACCCCGCTAGCATGGCTCCTCTCACAGTTGGTCGTCCCCAGCACTCTGTCAGTATCCTAGCCTATATATCACCACGAACTGCACAACCGCCGTCTACGGTAAAGCCGTACTTGCGAATTCCCCGACATAGTGCTGTTAATCGAAAGTGATCTAACATTCGTAGGACGAACCATCGCCTCATAGCAGTGTGTGAGGATTAACTGCACAATCAGCATTCCAAACTTGACAAAAACTGGCCTGAATTCTCAGAATCTTGGTATTCTCCTACCATTGTATTATCCAAACAACCGACTCTTATTTTCGATAGAATTAGAGCCTAATAGATAGCTGATCGGAAACTAGGTCACGCGAAGTTGGCCTGCGATTGGCTTCTGTAGAACGAATAAACTGCGACGGCATCATGCATTTTGGAGTGGCACTCGAAAGCAGGACAATCCACTCTACGTTTAACCGTTCGATTTAAAGGTGCGTGAACTAAGACGCATGTATTTATGGATCTACAGTCAAGAAACAGCAAATAAAAAGTCCTGTGACAACATTCTGACCTTTACATCAATATTATCGTTAACAGTCTCAAAACAGTTGAGCAGTGGCCTGCACAGTCTTTTCGATTGAAATGAACCCCCTACATTCTGCTTTCGATGGAAGAGATACGGTTCACGTCTCCCGACGTGATCATCTATGAACCTGGGTCGTTGTCCGATTTAAATAATAGCCGCAAAACTGAGATTTCATGCATCAACCAAAATCGCAACCTTTTGAAGAGCTCTTAACGTCGACTAAAAAACTAGACCTATCTCAGTTCAGCCCTTTTCCGCTATACAGAAGCCACGGGACCACTCTTTTGTATCGTAGTATCAGCAGTCAAGCTCGTTAGGTGGCATTAGTATTGAGCAGCACCGCAGGTAACCATCAGTGCTCTCGTTGTAAGTGATCGATCGATCCAGCTGTAACACCCTTCCGGTGCCTAGCTGCCATGCCGCCCGAAGGAAGCACGAGGGTTGAGATACTGCCAGGTTGCCCAAGCCTAGACAGGGGAAGTCGAGAGGCAGAGGTGGAGTTCGAACCGCGGACCTTCCGGTCAGTAAATTTGCGCTCTAACCACTTGAGCCATCTCGCCCCCCTCTCGTTGTAAGTGGTCAAATTATGAATCAGAAGGTGGTATGCACTAATGACAGTTTATACTGTGCAAGACAATAGATTACAGTTACTAGATGCATCATGTATAATATAAATATAATGCCAAAGTGAAGTCAAAAGGTGACTTATCGTTTGATCGTAGTTGGTAATCGTTCTTGAGTAAGGGTCCGGAAGCAGGTCTCTGCTCTGCACTATGAATGCTTCACGTGTTAGGTGATTTTCCATGGACCTGTGGAGTTCGGTTCTATTGTGTGCGTGCTTGTGTGCTGCGTCAAGTTGCATGTGTAGTTAGTGTGCGCAACGTAAAAACACGAGTGTGAACTCACACTTGTTTCCCAATTAGAAGCAATATGTGGATCGCAACTGAAGTTTCGTCCTTTAGGTGAAGCCCATCAACGCTAAAGAACTGAGAAGCACTGTTTCATCCTTATTTGGAATCACCAACAATGCGCCTCTCATGTAAACCCAAGGAGTTCCGAACCCACGGCCTGCCAGCTACTAGTTTGAGCACTGTGATTAACTTGCTCTTAGATAGAATACAACGCCACTCAATCCTCAGTCACGGAATCCACATCGATTGGTCACGTGTTGAGTGTCTCCTCGAGTGACGACTTATCAGGTGAAAGATCCACTCGCCGTGCGCGTTATTCTTCCTTCTGAGCTACTTATAGATTGTTGGTAATGTAATGACTTACGGGCGACAGGTGTGATGCACAGTAAAAAAAAATCAGCAGCCTGTCTTGGCTTGGTTACAAACAATCCGCTGTTTGTACATTACAGCTTGGTGAAGGCTGCGATCGCGCGGATCTAGAGTATCAAGAAATGCCCCTCATAAAGGATCCCGCGTGTATCTGCTGTCGATATGAGGATTGCGCACACAGATCTACAGCTTACCTAATAATCCGAATATGAATGACTCATTAAACGATATGGCAGACGACATACGGTCACTGATGAGTAGTTTGCTTGTACATCTCACAAGCCTACCCACGCGACTGCGTAAGAACGCAACCATGTAACGTGACGTCGTCAGGCTGCTAGGACTCCGGCATTGTGGCCGAAAAACAGTCTTGGTATCGTAGACTAGCCTACGGAAGTACAGTGATCAATTGAGTTCCGGTTTAGAGTTGAGCTGCCAGTTGTTTGGCATAATGCCAACGAATAAAAACTATGGCTACATTCGGCCAGTCGGTGCACGCTTAGCAAACTGATGACAAAGCTATATGGTGGGGTATATGTGCAGAAAATTTAGTCAGCAACGGCAAAACAAAGGGAAAATATCATTAAAACCCTCTATGGATGCATGTAATCATTTCGGAGATACTAAGCAAATAACTGATTCCGGCCAAAGGGGACAACCAGGCCGTTCTAGTCATTCACTCGCGAGACTGTAAGCGTGATCGCATCACCTATACCAAAACAGTCGCTGAAATCAGGGCTCACCTAGTTCGGTGATGGGAGCATTAATGCAAGTCCGAAAGCGTTGAGCCCGACCACGGTCCAAAAGGCGTTGATGCATTGTGGGCCGATCATCTGGGGTGGCGCGTAACCTAACACCCATACCAGGTGCATGTTTTGAGAAAGGACTTCCAGTTGACGCAGTCTCTGGTCGACTCACAGATGGAATGACAGGTGCGTCAAGACGGTTCTGCAGAGAAAAAGGTAACAAACGACTATGAAGTAAACCAATATTCGTAAGACGACAATATACCAGCAGCTCTCAAGCAATGTGTATCGTAGCCCCCTTTTGTAATAGTCGGGGTTTGGCAACCAGAAAACCTATTCCGCAAAATAAAATTTGGTTGGGAGAGAAAATAAACACCAGTTTTTATCAACTTCGATGCCCGATGATTTTCGTTTTGTGAGTCAATCAGTTAAGTAACCGTTTCATGGGATTCCTTCTAGGCTTCAAAGCAATGCACTGTCTCTCGCAAGGAAACACTGTCAGAAAACATCAAAACGCCGTGTCGGTAGGGACGTTACCTCGTGGGGAGATTGACTGTAAAGAACCGCATCAGACACTCCTCCCCGGACATTTTTGACGGAGTTAACAAGTGATATAGTTCTTTTCATCTAGAACTGATGCGCTCGATTAGACCAATCACATATGGTCGAGTAGTTGAAGCGCGAACTTACTGACTGTCTGTAGTTCGAACCTAACCTGTGCAACTCGATTGCTCCTGTCTAGGATTGAGCAACTTGGCAGTATCGCAGCCCTCGTGCTTCCTTTAGGTGGCATGGCAGCCATGCACCTAAATGGTATTACAGCTAAATGATTGTCATTGTTATTATTACCACTACTACTACTACTACTACTAGTAGTAGTAGTAGTAGTAGTAGTAGTAGTAGTAGTAGTAGTAGTAGTAGTAGTAGTAGTAGTAGTAGTAGTAGTAGTAGTAGTAGTAGTAGTAGTAGTAGTAGTAGTAGTAGTAGTAGTAGTAGTAGTAGTAGTAGTAGTAGTAGTAGTAGTAGTAGTAGTAGTAGTAGTAGTAGTAGTAGTAGTAGTAGTAGTAGTAGTAGTAGTAGTAGTAGTAGTAGTAGTAGTAGTAGTAGTAGTAGTAGTAGTAGTAGTAGTAGTAGTAGTAGTAGTAGTAGTAGTAGTAGTAGTAGTAGTAGTAGTAGTAGTAGTAGTAGTAGTAGTAGTAGTAGTAGTAGTAGTAGTAGTAGTAGTAGTAGTAGTAGTAGTAGTAGTAGTAGTAGTAGTAGTAGTAGTAGTAGTAGTAGTAGTAGTAGTAGTAGTAGTAGTAGTAGTAGTAGTAGTAGTAGTAGTAGTAGTAGTAGTAGTAGTAGTAGTAGTAGTAGTAGTAGTAGTAGTAGTAGTAGTAGTAGTAGTAGTAGTAGTAGTAGTAGTAGTAGTAGTAGTAGTAGTAGTAGTAGTAGTAGTAGTAGTAGTAGTAGTAGTAGTAGTAGTAGTAGTAGTAGTAGTAGTAGTAGTAGTAGTAGTAGTAGTAGTAGTAGTAGTAGTAGTAGTAGTAGTAGTAGTAGTAGTAGTAGTAGTAGTAGTAGTAGTAGTAGTAGTAGTAGTAGTAGTAGTAGTAGTAGTAGTAGTAGTAGTAGTAGTAGTAGTAGTAGTAGTAGTAGTAGTAGTAGTGGTAATAATAACAATGACAATCATTTAGCTGTAATACCATTTAGGTGCATGGCTGCCATGCCACCTAAAGGAAGCACGAGGGCTGCGATACTGCCAAGTT